>OLKM01001234.1:126781-156849 GCA_900291075.1 Melanogrammus aeglefinus | reverse complement strand
CAAGTAGAACATTATGAATGATAACATTATCAAATGTTTGTACACATTCTAATTCAATAAAATTGTGCAATAAATAAAATGGAGTAATTTTCTGTGGAATAGCTCATTCTTACTCTCCCTCACTCTCCCCTCCTTCCCTCCTCTCACTCTCCGTTTCTCTTTTCTCTACTTATCCCACACTCCCTCTTTCTCCCCCTCTCCCGCAATCCTCCCCTCTCCCTCTCTCCCTCCCTCTCTCCTACAGTGAAGCTGACTGTCATCAATTTCTCTGTGTCTTCCAATGTAAATGTTTAGTTAGTTTCATATCTCTAAATATAATGATATAAAATGCAAATGATTACACCAACTAGAAAATGTTGACTTTTTGAAGTGTAAGTTTAGCTGTATTCATTTATAGCCTACCACGTTATGAATGACAATGTTACAGATATACGAATGAAGCTTGGCTCTTTCTTCTGCAACACATTTATTTCCTGTTGGAAATATAAACAGTTTACATTAGGGATGCGCTCTCTAGCTTAGCATGCATTCATTAGCGATACTTCGTGTACTGTCCTACTTCGGCGCTACAGTGGTGCCAGTGACCGATACCCAGCCACCTGTAAGGCCTAGAGCGCCCCTCTGCTGGTGAATACGAGGTCGTCCAGCCAATGGGCTCTATGCACAACTCCACTACTTCCTGGACTTAGTGCTGCTCCTTTATTTCCTGTCTTACATTACTGGACAAACTGATTAATCCAGGTGTGTCTGAGTAGTCACAATGGTCAGACACACCTGGATTAATCAGTTTATCCAATAATGTAAAACAGGAAATAAAGGAGCAGCATTAAGTTCAGGAAGTAGTGGAGCTGTGCAAAGAGCCCATAATGTAACCCTTTCAAAATACCTTGTGATAAGACAGAACCTGTGTTTGGCTTGTTGACTTTGGCATAAATATTGAAGGGGGGGGGGGGGGGGGTGAATAATCCTATGTCTTTTAATACACAGTGCCACAACAACATAATACAATGTTTGTAAACTTTCTTGACTACGGAGTGGAATAGCTACAATAGGTACTGACTAATACCTTCCTCTCCTACCTCCCTCCCTCCCTCCCTTCACTGAAGGAGAGAGGGAGAGACTCCCTCTCTCCTTCAGTGAAGCTTACTGTCATTGACGCGTGTCTCTGTGAGGAGGTCCCTGCCAACGTCCAGGCTCCGTGGACACAGCCTGGCCGTAGAACAAGGCCGTCACAGGCAGACCATGGCTACCCAGAGGAGACAGGCTGGGTCCATTCTGTCCCTATAAGGGAGACAGAAGACCACTTCCTACTGCAATGTATGAGGGACAAGAAACTAAGATACTTTAGTAAGTCCTACACATCCAGAACTCATTCAACATCCCTGCCGTCAGAAACTGCTTTGCGGAGAGGACAGAGGCGCAGCACTGCCTGCTAGATCCACGGACGCTACAAGAGATTCAGTTTGACTGCCAACTCGTTTGGTATGTAATGGATTCCTTGTAGTGTTCATTTATATGATCGTTCATGTGTTGGTAACTATTAGTTGTTGTTTTGTTCTGTTTGTCAAATGGTTTGGCAGCAGTGGTTCATCATTCATGACAATAAAGAGATTTGAGTTGAATGGAGAAAGTGAGGGATTAAGACAGGTAAAGATGGAGGGAAAGAGATTAAGAAAAGAGGAGAGGGAGAATGAAAGAAGATGAAAGACATGAAGGAGATATTGACAAAGAGGACGAGAGATACAGAAAGAAGATTAGGACGAGATACAGAAAGCAGATTAGAGACAGAGATGGTGAGAAAGACCAAACACTGGGGGAGAGAGGAACGATGTATACAGCGAGAGAGAGGGAGAGAGAATGAGGGAAGGAGGGAGAATAAGTAGAATGAAGCTATTCCACAGAAAATTACCCCATTTTACGTTTTACACATTTTTATTGAATTTAAAAGTGTACAAACATTTGATTATGTTATCATTCATAATGATTTACTTGCCCCAAACATTTAAAATGTTTGATCAATATAGTATACAGTATGTAATCTAATCATGTATCATGGGTTATTTTTTATTGTTGTCAGGGTTATTTCAAAAATTAATTTATCCTTGTTAGATGATAGCAGTACAACATCAAAGCATTTCTCTCAGATCTCACATAGTAGAGACTCTAATTCAGGAAACAACATTAGTTTTGGTTGCCTGATTATTTAATCATCAAACAAAGGTCCTATCTGTTGGATTGACAGGTGTGATGATGAGGGGTGCAGAGTTTTTATTTCCATTATAACAGTAACCTGGACAGAGGATTGGATAGAGAGGCTCACTAAAGGTGCAGCCAGTAGCAGAGTAGATATGAACCCTGGCTTCCACATCATAGAAGGAGACCAGACCCTCATCATAATCAACAAACACCCCCACCTTCTGGAGCTCAGCTCTCAGAGGGAGACGGACAACAGGGTTATCTCTAAATACCAACCCATCCTTGTCGTGGTAAAGGGTCCAGTATCCCGTCTCAGGGGTCACTATGATCTTACATTTTCTGTCGATGGACTCTCTGGCCACTCCTAAACACCATGCAGTCTTGTCTTTAACCTGGACCTCAAAGTAAAAGCTCCCTGAGGAGAAGCTCTGCCTCGTGAGAACATGTATATACTGTGTAAATCTCTTAGGGTTGTCCGGGAGTTTATTCACTACACCTCCATCATGTACTTGTTTCCCATCCTCAGACAGGATGAGACGGGGTTGAGCTGTATCAGGATCCAGAGTCACATCTACTTCATACTGCTGGACCCTCTTCAGTTCAGCATCACGCAGCTTCTTCATCTCCATGTTCAGTGTCTCCTCCAGCTGATCCAGGGATCTCCTCAAGGTCCCTACGTATGACGGAGGATGGACCTCCACCGTCGTCCAGTCCCTGGTGGGTGGAGGATTCTTCAGAGAAATGAAGGCTTCGAGGAAATGAAGGTGGTCTTTAATGTGTGAGAGCTGCTTCACCTCTGAGCTTCTATTGGTCAGATCTTCTATTTCCTGCTCCAGCTCTTTGATGAGGTCTTCAGCTTGTTTCTCTGTGGATATTCAGTCTCTCTTTAATACCGTTTCAGTTGCAATCATTCCCGGCACTTTTCAAACAAAGCCTATCAGAGCAATGAAAACTGCCTGCATCAGCGTTATCTCTCTGTCTGCATCTGCTTTGCTGCGTTTAACTATGTTTTAATCTCCTGGCATATTTTTTTGTCTCTCCTGGATATCTCTGACGAACTTCAGCCTCTACCTTCCCCAGCTGGGCGTTTCTTCACTTCATATTCCTCCTTTAGAGGCGCACAACAGGAATGGGACTTGTGGTCTGTCTCTGGTGCAGAACTGACACACACACACCTGTTCAGTCTGGCAGGAAGAGCTCCAGAACGTCGGTCGTGTTTTCTTACACATCCTGTCTTCCAGACGGTCCAGAGGCTCGACCAGCGCGATGTTTTCTTCAGGACTGTGACTGCTCTGGATGTGGTTCCAGGTGGGTTTGGCAGTAGGAGATAAGACACAGCTCCTCTGAGCTTCACGGAGTCCACAGCATCTCAGCTGGTCCCAGTACAGACGTCACAGGGAACTTCTGCTGGTTCAACACAGGGCTGCTCTTCTACTCGTAAGGTTGTTCTAATCTGAGTAGCCAGCTCTGATAAGAGAGTATTGACCCGTAGATCAGGTCTAGTGTGGAAAAGCTCGTGGCAAACAGGACATACCATTGTGCTGGAGTTGTTCATCCCCAGATACTTAGTAATACAGGTTCTGCAGTCAGTGTCCTGTCCGCGTGGTGGTAGGCAACTGCGACTGTTGAACTACACTCCAGATGCAGACTGTGAGCACATGTAAAGTTCGGCTTCCTCAGACCAGGAAGTGCGTAGCAGCAGTGAATCCTCGTGACACAGACGAGACGGTTTATGGACCTGAGCAATTTCATGTATGTTGTTTAATCAGTCTCCATGAAGAGGGAAGTTAGTTCTACTCATCACCAAAGAGGTTGCAGTATTCATACTCACCATATGTTCAGTGGGTTTGCTGTCTGGCAGTCAATTTGTTCCAAAATGCGTTGTCTTTTTTTGACTGTGACCAGACCGAAACAGTGCTTCCACGTTGGTAGGCTTTGTAGGTTTCTGTACTTGCACTTTAGTTTCGTATTCGCTCAACATGACGTCATCTCCCCTCCTCCTCGAACAACTAGCTTCTGCCCCGCGCTGACACACACGTAGTTCACTGACGTGTCGTCTTCACCGTCACGATGCGAACTGCACGCACGCACGCAACGCACGCACGTCGCGAAACACACACAGACACACACGACAACTTACACACACGCACACACCATGCGTGCACAAGCACACACACACACACACACACAGTCAGTCACACAACACGGAGCACACGGAGGCGGAGTATCGCAGCTACAAACTTTTAATGACACTGCTGGGAAACACTCGTGCATTTCGTTCTGATGAGAAACCGTGTGTGTAAATCTGTGGAGTCTGTGTGTGTGTGTGTGTGTGTAGTGTGTGTGTGTGTGTGTGTGTGTGTGTGTGTGTGCTGTGAGTAGTGTGTGTGTGTGTGTGTGTTTGATGTATGCTCCTACCTTTGCCATCAAGATTATCAGTGCCAGAGCTGCTATTGTCAGGTGGTGACATCAACATTCCCTTAACCTCTTCAATGCTGATGAGATGAAACTCAAATTGACGGTTAAAATTTTTCATTATGACCTCTTTAATTAATCTATTTAATTGTACCCCATCACTTGATTGCTTGTTATTACGGATTTTACTAACCTTACCAATAAATAAATTATTAAAATGGTTCACTATATCATAAGGTTTAGTTATGAATGCTCCATCTGAATGAATAAATGAAATTGACGTTTAAGATTTTCTTCCCATTATAGCCTATAATTTATTGTGGTCCAGTTTTTTCCTGACATTTTTAACGCCGCTAATCTTTAGTATTGTAATTCCTTCTTTTTAATTTTATTTAATTTTGTCACATGACTCCTTAATTTACAGTATTCTCATGAGAATACTAATAGAGAGACCAGACCCTGAAGGACATGTAACGACACATCTAAACGAGTGTGTTCCGTTATTCAGTGTGTGGACTACAAAGATGGCAGAAAGGCCCATCGCACGCCACCCGATCCGCTCGAGACACGTCCGTGCCCGAGAACAACCCATTGACCTAGTAACGGAACAACCCCAATTCCTCACGCTCCAAACCGAAACTCTCGCTTAACTCTCGCGATAAAACCAACGACGTGAGAGAGACGTTACATCAAGAGGGCAATAGATGACGTCAGAGCGCAGACAGACGTGATGCGTAAAGGAATGAAGAATATTGTAGTCATTAAAAGTACATGAAGAGTTTATTTGAATCAACGATTACTGAATAAATCATTTTTATTCAAATCAAGGTTCAGTCTCAATTCCTGTGCTTTAAGGAATACACTTAAGTTAACGTTGTGTCGACTAAATAACCACACTGGTTATTTGGTTAAGCAGGGCTGCTGACCTTCTTTCCACTGTTTGCCACTGGCCATGTGAGTGTAGGCCTATATATATATATATATACTGTATATAGTGTGTGTGTGTGTGTGTGTGTGTGTGTGTGTGTGTGTGTGTGTGTGTGTGTGTGTGTGTGTGTGTGTGTGTGTGTGTGTGTGTGTGTGTGTGTGTGTGTGTGTGTATATATATATATTAAAATTAATAATAAAATAAAAATATCATTTTTTTTTCTTTTTTTAAAAAAAGGAAATGATATTTTTATTTTATTATTATTAAAATAATTCACAGCACTTTGCAGCAGCATAATCATTACTACCGATTTTTTTTGTTTTGGGCATTTCCTCCCAGTGCAAATATGTTTCAATTAGTTACAGAAAGCATTGTTCCGAAATGGGATCAATTTATAGTTTTTAAACCTATGTTGTGAGTAATAGAGAAGAAAATATTTCAAATATTGTTGCAAGGGGCCTGTATGCATCTCCTTCACATGGTATTGCTAAGCTGTACATGTCTTAAAGATATTGATGTGGACGTTTCCAACATTCTCATATATTCTCGTTTTTTACATTTCTCACAGTGCAAATATGTTTTTGAATGAGTTTCTGAAAATGGTGTTTTAAGATGGGACATATGTAATTATAATTTGTAAGCACATATGTTGCAAATATAACCAAAAAAACATTGAAATGTTAATGCATGATTGTGGACTATATGGAAATAGTGCAATTTCAGGTCTTCTGGAAATGTGTTTGGTCGCTGTCATAATTCATCTTAATTTTTAATATATTGTTGCTTAATGCACACTCATTAACGAGAAAATGTCAAACTGGCACTGCATGTTGAAAAGGTGGCTTTTCAATGGTTGTTGGTATCCGGAGATTGGGAAATTTAGGGGCCGTTGATGAAGACATTGCTATTCATTTGTTGTCCGCCGTAGTAGTACAAAACTGTCAAGACTGCTAGCCTCGTGAACGCTCACGCAGGGACGCACCAACGTCGTTGTCAAGGTGACCGGACGGTCCCCCAGCCAATGAGATCGGAGAATCGGAGCCTCACTCTGATTGGTCAAAGTGTACATGAGCGTTGGCAATTTTTTTGGGGGGGGGCACACAGAGGCAGGGGAGAGCAAAGTGATGAGCAGATATTCTCAGAGCACTTCACTTACATATAGCTGACTGGCTATTATGACATTTTTTGCCAAATATGACAGTCAAAAAATTACCCACCCATATCTTAATAATCTTAATACGATTTTAATCATTGCATTACGATACACAAAATGGTAGTTTATTGCAGTAAGACTTGGTCGTCAAAATTTGATATCAATTCGAGTGTTAACAATTCTAACTATAACGATTGTTTTGGTAGTTTCGGATGTTGTAGTATTCTGTAATTATTATGGAAATGTGGTTCCTTAAAAAAAAATAATAATCCTACAAGTTAAAGAGGAGAGTGTGTGGCGCAAAGGACAACATTAAAGTGCCCATATTTTTCCCAGCAGGTGTGGGCACTGCGCACACTTTGCCGCAAAACACCATTCTGTGCAGAGGTGATCGCCATCTTATTCGATGACATTATATAAAAACGTATTCTTATCTAATCAGAATAACCACGACAGCTGTGTTTGTGTGTACTTTATTTAACTTGGGGAGATGTGGGAACAGGAGGCAGCAGACCGCCAGGAACAATCATTGAGGACATCAGTGATCAAGGCGGTTCCTTTCACAGTAAACATGCCCCTTTTCCACTGCGCGTTTTCGCAACGGTACGACACGGCTCTGCACGACTCTACCCTGATTTGAGAGCTTTTCCACTGCGGATTGGAGGCGGGACCCGTTACGGTTTTCAGTACCTGTTCGTACCCGTTTCAGAGGTAGGTCTAGCCGGTACGAGTCGGGGGCCTAAATGTCACGTGAACAGTGCTGTCCACTGATTGGTTAGATGAAATGACGTCATATGTGTGATGAAGCGCGGGGGTCTTTAAACATTCAACCGTCATGTATGAAAACACAACTGCGAGAGCAACAACGACAAAACGATAAGAAAAATGGTCGCTACAAGCCACAGAGCAATCAGCAACAGCAGTACTGCCTCGATGTCGTCCAGTGCTTCCATCGTTGTTTACTTTTTTCTGACCGCGGCATGGCACTTTCTAGTCGCCTGAAGCTGACGTCACGCCTGAACACCTCCGACTCCGCCCTCCGCCCAGTTCCAGGCCACGGTTTTGTGTGGAAAAGCGAAAATTTACTGGTACCGTGCCGTGTAGTGTAGGTCTGCACTAACCGCACCGAGTAGAGTCGGGACTATTTTGGCAGTGGAAAAGGGGCAATAGTGTGAGAGGCACTACAACGCCAGAACAACTTAAAATCGACCATATCAAGTGAACAGTGTGAAAGTTCAGTGGTTGGCCAAACAATTTTTGCTATAAGAATAACACTTCAAGAGCAAGCCTACTTTGAAATGATGCAACTATTCGGCTTAAGTGTCACAGACCAAGCTAGAGCAACTGTATTACAAAAGGCCTTGAATGTACATGAAATGGTTCTCCACACACACACACACACACACACACACACACACACACACACACACACACACACACACACACACACACACACACACACACACAAAGTTTGAGTTGGGATTTTATTTTCACTGTGCATCTTGGAAAGCAGTAAAATACAAACACCAGCCATTAACAAACTGGTTGACCTGCTCAGAAACCGCACCACTGTTTTTACCCTTGATCAAAATCCAACCTCCGAAAACGAAGTTGATTCTCCAAGAATGAGATGAAAAGACAATAATAACCAGGAAAGAACGTAGAAAGGAAATGGGACTTTCGGAAACCGTTAACACAGGGCCTGTCTGCAGACCTCAGGTAGAGAATGAAGCCGCCTTCAAGTCACAATAAAAAAAAACAATGGAACAAAAACAAACAATAAAATAAAAACAATGAAATCTGCTAAGAACGATAATCCCTTCCTGAAAAAAAATACGAATGAACCGTTTCCAGGAGAGAAAAGGAGCCTAGAATCGACGACGCTTGCTGTTGGGGCCCTCAAAGGTCCCCGCGACTGGGGCCCCCCTGCCAAATCCTGGGACCACTCCACCTGGAGGGCCTGCTTGCTGCTGCTGCTGTTGTTGTTGTAGCTGCTGCTGCTGTTGTAGCTGCTGCTGTTGCTGCTGCTGTTGCTGCTGCTGCTGCTGGGGGGACTCAACCCCTTGCCGGCCCCCTAGAGGGCCCCCTTGTGGGAAGCGCTCATTGCGCTGTAGCACGTCGCCAATCAGCAGTGGTACAACAACGCCACAATAAGCGTTTAGCGGTACACAAGAGTTTCCGTTTGATCCACGAGTGGCGAGCCACAAAACCAACCACGTGAAGTAGACCGGGCCGACGAGGAAAGAGGGGAAAGGTGCTGCCATTAGTTACAGGTTATTTTTAAAATCTGTAAAATCGGGGTATCTGCAGGTTTCAGCAAGTCAAATTTAAGACCTTTTTAATACCACCTTGAATGAAATTTAGGACCTAAAACAGGCAATGGTGGGGGTTGGCAACAGACGCGAGCCAACTCCGGAAACGGGTGTCTTCCAGCCAATTGTCCTTGAATTTGCACCTACCCATTGTCGCAAACTAGCTAGCAAGCACGCAGATAATCGTTTATATATTCCAGCTAGCAAGAAAGAAGCCTCTCTACATGTCCTTCCTGAAAAGTCCCACGAGATAAATAAAAAAATAAATAGGCCTGCCCCGACAAATTTAAGACCTTGAGTTACAGTATTTAAGACTAGCATATGACATTTGTAACAAATTTAAGACCTTACATTTAGAAACATGAATTTAAGACTTTTGAAGACTTTTTAAGGATGCGCGGACACCCTGATAATACACAGATTGCACAAATTTAAAGGATGCTCTTCAATTATTTGATTGAAAGATTTTCGGCCCAAGAAGAAACTAAAGCGAAAAATGAAATACGAGCGCAACACCCTTTTGTGCACACGTTACCATGGCTCCGTTTTCCGCCATCATGGCTGCTCCCAGATTTCCGGCTCCGTCGGGGCCTAGGGCTCCACCCCTTGCACTCATGCCCATCATTTGAGGGGGAACCTGGCTGCCACCGGCCCCAGCTACAGCAGGATTAAAGCCATCTACACGCAAAACAACAAAGCAGGGGTTGGTCACCGTCGTCGTTGGGATTAAGTGCAAACGTACGTCCCTGCTTGAGTACGGCACAAAACACAGAAGGGTGTGTGCTTGGTGAACGCTAGCTTAAGCATCACTGTGCTCCAAAGGATATTCAACGTTGGCTTTTGGTGACTTGGTTGACAGACTTAATTATTGAAGCAGTTCAACAGTCCAATTGTTGAATTATGATTAAAAATATGACACGGTTAAAATGTTATTAATTTCGTGTTTACACACAAATAGACCCAAGACCATTTGGCTGCACTGGATTTTCTTCATGCCCAAAAATTCCGGAATTGCAACCAAAAGCCAACGTTAAGTCATAAAAAGTCGTATTCAAGACACGGTGGGAAATATTTCTGAGATACTGAATATTAAAAATATACTTTACAGATCCTAAATAGACTTTAGAATAAAAAAGAAGAAAGTTATGGAAGATTCAGGGGCGTGTTCGAGGGACGTCTTCCATATCGTTTGGCTCGCTAAACCCAGGATTGCACATCAGCATGGTTAAAAAGCAACTGAAACGTTCCTATCGACTGCTATTGACAAACAAAGTAGGCCCTTTTTAGGCTTTTAACAAATAAATAATAATAAAACATGTAAACATGTATTCAGGGTTAGGAATGAACCAAGTCGTTCAGATTCCCGGTTTCCAGAGACTCAAATAAAGCTGCGATCGGATTGGACACACTTCGAGTGATCAGCGTCATGGGGGTCCAATTTAAATTTTTGAGTTTTTGTGTTGATGCGTCCCGCTGGGAAAACCCAGGCGGGGCGCTAAGCCCGGTGTAGCTTCGACGCCAGGTTGGGCTTCAACGCTAAACTACATAGAAGTACTTGGGAACCGGGACGATGAAAGCTCACCATGTGTCGGCCACTCTAGGCCTTCATAAATTCGATATGCATTTTCTAAAAACTTGCATGACCTAATGAAAGGCTGCACTAATTTAAATTAAGTGTTTGGTGTCATAGTGACTTAAGTTAAGTGCACATTTTTTGTCTAGCCGCCGTCAACAAATATGAAGCGGGAACTGAACCGAAATTTCCACAGGCCATGAAGACATTGACATCGCACAAGTTGACCGGCAGTGTACCCTGTAGCGTTCAGTAGGCTTTGTGTAAAGCGCATCTAATCGTGTATTAATCACAGAGGTGGAAGCAGAGGCGAAAATAGGTGTCGCCCCTGCGTGTTCAGTCCCAACCATCCCTCCCCTTCCTAGGCTGCTTGATTACCATAATGGTTCTGTCCAATGGACGTTGATGTGCAATCCTGGGTGGGGACAACGAGCGGTATGGAAGGCCACCCTGAACCTCCATGCAGTCCCTTCTAATTCTCGTCTCATTAAATATGTCCCTGCCTGACGGAAGTCCCCCAGGCACCCACTGTACAACACTTTCAATGTCAACTGTGCAGACCCCCCGATTCCTCAAACGATGTGAAATATCATACATTTTTTAATAATTGAAATGCTGTTAAATTTAGAAAAATGCCCCAAGGTTAGCTCGGGTACCCACAAACGTAGGAATATTAAGCTCTTCAGGTTTTCCCCCAGGGTCCAGGTATTAACATTTGCCAGCGTCATAGAATGAGAGCGTAGGGGCCAGATAATCTAGTTATGAACCCAGCCCCCCCACTACAGAAGAAAAAAGGAAGAGTACACACATTGATCCCTATAGGCTGATTAAATAGCTAAACTAATTTGGAATTGCATGCAAAAATGTTGCTATACATCTGCAATTCTGCCATGTTGCCTACTTGAACAAGACGGGATGTTAAAATAAGCCAACTTTAAAACAAGTTATACATCTATAAAATAACAGTGGTATTTAAGCACTTGGTTATCTAGTCTTGGTTATATCAGGAGAGACCACACCCGTACCTCCCATATTAATGGCTCCACGAGGGCCCAGCTCACCCATTCTCATTTCCTGTTCCCTCTGGAAGAAGTGAAGAAGACACTTGAGTACAAAGCCCTCCTTAACCATAGGTCCTGTGTGGATGGGTCTACAGCTAAACACTGCCAACCACAAGGCAGCGCTGACGGCATGTGGAATCGTTGCGGGAATTTGGACAACTCCACCGGTCACGTTGTCTACTAATTAGACAACGTGTAAGGGGCAGGCATCCGATTTAGTATGCTACGATCCAATAATTAAAATTTATAATAAATAATTAAGAGACTTCTAAACAATGCTTGGTTTTAAAAAAGTTACACCTTTAATTGCCCTTTAGTATATTTGTGTTAAAAAGCAATGCTCTGTAAAGTCGAGAAAAATAAAAAAATAAAATAAAAATACTAGAAAAGCTAAATTAGCTAAACCTAATGGAAAACAAGTAAGATTTTAAACAATATGGGGAATGTCCCCTGTTGGGATATAAGGGACACTTTATATACCTGCCACAATTAGCTTCTAGCAGCAAAAAACTACTACCTTACAGAATGGTGGACAGAGATTTGGGGTTCATAAAATATAATTATAATAATATGCCCACTAACCATAGCCCTCAAGAATTGTAATGCTAAATCAAATATGGGGGGGGGACTAAATTAAACATGCTTTGTGATCTTAACTGATTGGGAACAAAATGAGTAAGGATTATACATGTAGCAAGTAACACACATATTTAGAAACATTATTGGTACACACACACACACACACACACACACACACACACACACACACACACACACACACAACACACACAACACACACACACCACACACACACACACACACACACACACACACACACACACACACACACACACACACACACACACACACACACACACACACACACACAAAATGTATATATTTCACTCATGACACATTCATCCCACTCATTTCACTTGTACAATTATAATCAGACTACTTGGAGTTAGCAGATAGTGAAACCAAAAAACATACATGCATCCATTTCATATATTTAGAAGCTACGGATGCTTTCGAACTGAATAACAAATATATAAATGTTTAAAATAAAATTCTTATTTCAAAACTAACTTAACTTAGAAAAACTTAATCAATACTTTTTTTTTTTAACAAAACTACCATATAGTGCAAGAACTAGCTTGAAACACACACACACACACACACACACACACACACACACACACACACACACACACACACACACACACACACACACACACACACACACACACACACACACACACACACACACACACACACACACACAAAAATAGGATTTGGCTGGTTTTTTAAGACCTTTCCATTGTGGATATTGTCTTTGTTGAGATGATCCAAAATATGCCAATTGCTGCTAAACACTACACACTTGAATATAATCGATTTAAATGGACTGCAAACATCACGACAACCTCAACATTGTCAATGTCAACAATTATCCCAAGGTCTCAACAAACCGACCAAATCCTTAATCCACTATATATATATACACCCATCGAAGTTGAATCAAAATGACACAGGGGAAAATGTTTAATGTTAAAGAAAAATGGAAAGGAAATATACCTAAATGGTCTGGTAGCTACGTAGGGATACGTAGCTACCAGACCATCTATCTATATCTATATACAGTGAAGAAAATAAGTATTTGAACACCCTGCTATTTTGCAAGTTTTCCCACTTAGAAATCATGGAGGGGTCTGAAATTTTCATGGTAGGTGCATGTCCACTGTGTGAGATAATCTAAAAAGAAAAATCCAAATCTATGATTTTTTAACAATTTATTCGTGTGATACAGCTGAAAATAAGTATTTGAACACCAACGTTAATATTTGGTAGAGTAGCCTTTGTTTGCAATTACAGAGGTCAAACGTTTCCTGTAGTTCTTCACCACGTTTGCACAGACTGCAGGAGGGATTTTGGCCCACTCCTCCACACAGATCTTCTCTAGATCAGTCAGGTTTCTGGGCTGTCGCTGAGAAACATCGAGTTTCAGCTCCCTCCAAAGACTTTCAATTGGATTTAGGTCTGGAGACTGGCTAGGCCACTCCAGAACCTTGATATGCTTCTTACAAAGCCACTCCTTGGTTTTCCTGGCTGTGTGCTTTGGGTCATTTTCATGTTGGAAGATCCAGCCACGACTCATCTTCAATGATCTGACTGAGGGAAAGAGGTTGTTCCTGCCGTGTAGTTCTGGGCTGATTCCTCACCTTTCTTAGCATCATTGAGACCCCACGAGGTGATATCTTAATTGGGGCTCCACTCCGATTGAGATTGACCGTCATGTTTAGCTTCTTCCATTTTCTAATGATTGCTCCAACAGTGGACCTTTTTTCACCAAGCTGCTTGGCAATTTCTCCATAGCCCTTTCCAGCCTTGTGGAGTTGTACAATTTTGTCTCTGGTGTCTTTGGACAGCTCTTTGCTCTTAGCCATGCTGAATGTTTGGGTCTTACTGATTGTATGGGGTGGACAGGTGTCTTTATGCAGCTAACAACCTCACACAGGTGCATCTGATTCAGGATAATACAGTGGAGTGGAGGAGGACTTTTAAAGGCGGACTAACAGGTCTTTGAGGGTCAAAATTCTAGCTGATAGACAGGTGTTCAAATACTTATTTTCAGCTGTATCACACGAATAAATTGTTAAAAAAATCATAGATTGTGATTTCTGGATTTTTCTTTTTAGATTATCTCTCACACAGTGGACATGCACCTACCATGAACATTTCAGACCCCTCCATGATTTCTAAGTGGGAGAACTTGCAAAATAACAGGGTGTTCAAATACTTATTTTCTTCACTGTAGATCGATAAAGTTCTACAGCATTTATGTCTGGATGTGTGATCCAACTTTCGTATGAAGAGTGTGTGAGATTTGTAGCACCTCAAAGACAAAAGATTTGGACCTGTAAACCTACAATCCGTAACGTATGCACTAACGCGGTGGTTATTAGCAGACGGGTAACCAAATTACAAAGATACTCCAATAGGAAATATCTTGCAAAATACCGTTACTCATACGGGAGGCTGCGATCCGACCATATTTTGTAATTACGCCATGACGTTAACAACATTGAATGTTTTTGGATAATATATATATTAACTAGCAGCATTTTGCTATAAATTGCATTATTAACTATTCTTGGGAATGCACTTCATTGGCTGATAGATCCGTACATCCCTATTGGTCTCATCAAAGTCAGACCATCCCACCTGACGTTGGTTATAAAGGATGGTTCACCTCGTTAACAACAGAACGGCAACCATTACCTTGACAACAATCATTTAGCTTGTCAAGTTGCCATGAAACATTCATGGGTAAGAACGGTGTTCGCATATTGATTAAGGATTGTAGGTTTTATTATTTAGCCCTCCCCCAAAAAGTGAAAGTTTTTTTAATGTAAAAAAAAAAAAAAAAAAAAGTCTTTAGCACCACATGCCGGGAGAACTTTTTTTGAAACGTAAACAACCTCTTTAGGTTCTACAAATAAATGATTTGTTGAAAATTACTGAAAATTTACACTGGAATATTGTAGGGTGCTATGGAGGATGAGAGTATATCTAAATATCAACGTCAATAATAAACTACTATAAAAACAACAAAAACAAATGAGGTTATAAATATAGTGTTGGAATCCCAACTGCACCGGTTATATTATATGCTGGATGTGATGCCATGTCTCCTAAAATGTGTAATCATGATTCTTATGCTGTAATTAAGTTTGTGTTGTCAGATGAACACTCCAGCGGGACCTCTCAACACGCCAAAGGAATAGAGGAGAAAAGTTATTGCATACATATCTACAACAAAAGGAGCAAAAATCAACATCAAGATTATATACATTTCCTGACATTCAAAGAATATCCATTTAGACGTTTATCCATGAATCACGTTAATAAACACAATACGTTATTTCATATCTAATTAAATACAATTTACATGAGCATTTTTTGGTTTGTTCAGAAAGACAAAGAATGGTATGAGATCAAGTAAGTACAGTTTAAATATATAGCGAAATGAGTTCACAAGAGCATCTTATAATAAATTCAAAGATCAGGACAAAGAGCTTTAACTAACACGATATTGCCTAGCGTTAATCATACTAAGCAAGCAAAAGGTCCCTGCTTTCAAAAGTTGTGGGTAGCCAACCACCAACAATACTTGGATGAACGATTCAACTGGCATAGCAGTAGTTAAAGAATACTCTGGATCTGAACCATGAGAACTGCAGTCAAAAATGTCCTGCGTTTGAATGAACCCCCATCTCCATGGTCTACCTGCCTCTCAATGACATGTATCTGCTTAACATAAAGCGCACGCATATCTATAAATTATATATGTATCTTCACAATAAAATAAAAAAGGTACAGACAAGGCTAGGTGAGATATGCAGTCTTAATTGAGCTGGAATATTAAACAGCTGGCTGTCATGGTTGGACTTGCAGAGCTAGCGAGTAAAAAACGAGGAGATCAAAGAAAAATACAGCCCATCAAGATATTGTATTTACCATACAAGAACTGGAAAGGTCGAAAAAATATAAAAATCTAATTGAACTTTCAGTTTTTCACTTCTCCAAAAGGGCATAACTACTTAAGTCATTACCAAGCATTAATCTGCGTTTAGCAAGATAATGGTCAAAATCTGCGCTTTTTAAACCAAACATAAAGCACAAATAGATCTACGTGTGAGTGTGCATGTGTATGGGCCAAGTCAATGTCGATAAAAATAGTCACACACCCGAGTCAATGAGGACTTCAAAGGGTTGATATTTTGCCACCAGGGGTGAGTTTGATTAGCCATTACAAGCCGTTTGAAAATGTGGGAGTAGCTATCTAGATGTATGCTAGATAGATCTTTCTGCCAGCCAACCCAGGGGACTGTAGCAAATGTTGCAGATCTAGCCATCATACATCTAGGTGGATACTCTCACCTGTGATATCACTTGTGAATGTCAATAAAATACAGGAAAAGGCAGATTTTAAAACAGCTTCCCTCAATATCAACCCTGGAAAAATGGCAGTTTTTGTTTTTTTTAATGTATCACAGCTCTGTCCCTCTGTGTGTGCGAGTTTTTCCTATTTTATTACATTCAACCTTTTAAACTCATGCACTTTTTACCCTTAATGAATGTGTTGGCTGTAAAACCGAATTGCCCCTCGGGGACTAATAAAGTAATCTGAATCTGAATGAGTGAGTTTTTGTGCGCGCGTGTGTGTGTGTGTGTGTTTAAGAAGTACTCACGCCCTCCATGAAGTTAGGTTTGAACCCGTCAGGCTGGTCTCTGTGTCTCATCATCTCGTCCTCTCGCCTGCGCCTCTCCTCTTCATGCCTTTGGGCGGGAAACAAGTCTGCTCGTTACCGAGGGACATGAAGCCATAGCTTTTCACTGCCAGCAAAGTGTATCACCCACAAGTGTCGCTCAACAGCAGATTGCTTAGTTGATGAATTCCATTGTCCTCGATTGACTCGCGCAATCATTGGATTATATCTCCAATTTCGGCACTCATTGTACATCGCTTTGTACCGAAGGCGTCAGCTCAATTAATGTAACGTTGTGATACAAAAGTCGGGGTTAAGGTAGAGGAAGCCCTCAATTTTCAAGACCACAACTAGTCGAGATAACCAATGGAGGACAACGTCTCCTAGGCCTGTCGCCTTCTCGGCCAGATTCAATGTGTAAAATTCTGTCTTCTTCAATGGCGGCGCATGTTGTTGATGTTAACGCTAGCGGTTTACTGTGCGCCGCTGCTGCTGCTGCTGCTGCTGTCCTGGCCAAGTCTCTCTCTCATAGAGGCTTAATAGCAATGGGACCTACATGGTGACTTTAGGGTTCGTTAAAAAATGTATGCATACAAACGGTTCATTTTCTGTTTCTTGTGGGAATGACTAGAACACCATCAGCAAGCGAGAGCGGTGCCGGGCGGAGGGTGTGAACACACGCACCTCATCTCAATCTGCTTGCGCTTCTGCAACTCCTGGTTCCTCAGGTCCTCCAGCCTCCTCAGCTCCTCCTGGCGTCGCATCAGATCTGGACCAGACAGGGGGGGAGGAGGAGCTCTATTAACTGATAACACGCGCCATAAACAGGGCTGGTACATCTAGGGCTGGCCCGAATGCCATTTTTCAGGCTTCGAATACTCGTTGGTTTTTCCGAGCGAATATTCGAATACTCGTTCCAGAAAAACACACCATCAAAAACAACATCAATAATCCGTACTCCCTGGAACCGATTTTGACAGTACTTGCATATTTTGTTGGAGATTTAATAGCTTTTGAACGTTAATTAGTAGGCCCCAGTAAGTTGGCGTTCCTTAGTTTTTCCCCGTGGAAGCTAACAGCTGTTGCGTTCCAAATCAGCTGTCCTCTGCCATCTCAGCCCTTACGGGAGCTTTTCAATTCATCCTGGAACGTGCATCTTTTCAGGGAATTTGTAAAATAAATCCATAACAAATACCGAATATTGACTTGTCTTATGTGTCCATATTATCTCCATTATATTTACCGGGTATTATTCCCAAGACACTCACGCTCTAGTCTGCAGCAAGCCAGTCACAGTTGATTTGCGCGGCGCTGTACAGCGGACGTAAACAAACAACTAAGCTAAGGTTAGCATTTCTCTAAGCATTACTTTTCCTCCCGAGATCCCGCTAATGTTGTGTTATAAAGTAAAAGGGAAACAAGATCTATTCGTCCTCCACCTCTCTCGCTTCTCTGCTCGGTGTCGCTTTTAGTTTGCCTCCTTCGCTCTGGTAACGTCACGTACGTGGAAAAAAAAAACCGAAGCTCCGAATACTGATTTAAGCTAATTTTCCGAACGAGTATTCGAATAATTCGGGCCAGCCCTAGGTACACCATGATGCATTGGCATCATGGGGTGTTTTTGTTGTCGATACGTTTTGTGATATACAAGAAGAGATGCAGAGAGTGAGAGAGAGAGGGAGAAAAAGAGAGACAGATGTAAAACCCTGAATCAACGTAAAAATACCGTGACGTAGGCAAACCTTTGTTTAACCACGTCCAAAAATACCCCGTTTAATTACTAAACAATGACCAAAAACGTTACTACCAATAACATTTGTATGTTTCCTTTGCTCGCAAAATGGAGGCGGTCATGCTTATTGGACGTCCCAACGTAGACGCCCTGCGGCCCCTTAGCACACAGCGGTCACTCAGACAGACTCAGTTATCCCAGCTCTGCTCCGTTGTTGTACCAGAGCCCGGGCGGCGCACTGAACTAGAGTCCAGGCCACTACTCGCACCGTGGTACAAAAACAAGTGCAGACCCACGATCTGCGCTACGAGCGACGCCCTCTCACCCCACCCCCACCCGGTGGAGGCGGATGCGTGCGTCGGGGGAGACCCACCCTGTCTCATCATCATGAGCTGGTGCTCGTGCTTGGCGGCCTCCATCTCCGTCTCCAGCTTCTCGCGGGCCTCGCCGATGTTGCGCTCTACCTGCTCCCGCTGCTGCCGCTCCATCTCGTCCAGTGCCTTCCAGCGGGACGAGTACTCGAACTCAAAGGTGCCCGGCTGGGCGAAGCGTGGGGGCTGCTCCCTCTCCCTGGGGAGTGAGCAAGAGAAGACGGTGAAAGGAAAGTGTGAGAGCGCGAGGCGGCCGTTTTTGGGAGGCTGTCCTGTAGGTTACTCAGTAGGGGGCGGGGGGGGGAGGCCAACCAACCCGGGTCGCTTGGATGGGGTTCCACTGCGGTGAGGTTTTGGGTTGCGGTACGGAGACACCCTTGATGCACTAACTAAGCTAACCATTGGTTTAATTCTTAGATTTTCATGCTTTTGTTTGTCTTTTAGTTAGTGAATATATATAGTGTTTATTTTAGCTCTCTCTCTCTCTCTCTCTCTCTCTCTCTCTCTCTCTCTCTCTCTCTCTCTCTCTCTCTCTCTCTCTCTCTCTCTCTCTCTCTCTCCTCTCCTCTCTCTCTCTCTCTCTCTCTCTCTTCTCTCTCTCTCTCTCTCTCTCTCTCTCTCTCTCTCTCTCTCATATATTCGATAACATGTGTGCACTTTCGTTGTACTTTGTACAATGACAATAAAGCTTTGTCTTCTATGTAATGATATATTGGCCACCTACTTGTGGTACAGGGGCGTCTTCTGCAGCAGCTTCTCCGCCAGACCGTCCTCATCGTCCAGCTGCTCGGTGGGCTCCACGATGGCCGGGCGGGGGGTCCTGCCAAGACCACCCCACACACACACACACACACACACACACACCACACAACACACACACACACACACACCACACACACACACAACACACACACACACACACACACACACACACACACACACACACACACACACACACACACACACACACACACACACAAATAGGCACTTTATTCTGTTTTGGGCATTTCCTCCCAGTGCAAAATATGTTAAAATAAGTTACTGTTACTGAAAGCAGTGTTCTGAAATGGGATCAATTAATAGTTCTTAAACCTATGTTGTGTGTAATAAAAGAAAATATTTTTGCAAGTGGCCTGTATGCATCGCCTTCACGCGGTTTTGCAAAGCTGTACATGTCTTAAAGATATTGATGTGGATGGTTCCAGCATTCTCATGTATTCTTGGTTTTTAAATTTCTCACAGTACAAATATGTTTTTGAATGAGTTTCTGAAAGTGGTGTTTTAAAATTGGACATATGTAATTATAATTTGTAAGCCCATGTTGCAAATATAAAAACTTTTTTTTTTATGTTGATGCATGATTGTGGACTATATGGAAATAATACAATTCCAGGGCTTCTGGGAATGTTTTTGGTTGCCGTGTCATAATTCAGCTTATTACACGGCTCTATTGAATGCTGCTCTCTGATTGGTCCAGCGCTGCGTTCTGCGGTCTGTTATTTCTGTATAACGGCCCGTCGTCATGTATAACAGACCGTTGCTAGGGACAGCGCTCTGATCAAATATTGAATTGAATTATCAAATTATCAAATTATCAAAATTCAATATAAATATCCTACTAAATAAAAACTTTACCGATCAATCCTTGTCACGTACATGTCCCATATCACAGGACAACAACGCCCAATTCAATATAAATATGCTACTAAATAAAAACTTTACCGACGAATCCTTGTCGCTGCTGAATCATTGTGGGTTATTATCTATTGTTTATTATTTATTTCACCCGTAAAGCCGTGTAATAAGCGGGATAATGTATAGTTAGTCGGTTGTTATGGAGAAATAAACCCCTTCAGGTTGTATGGAACCCTCCGCTTCGCGTCGGGGTTTCATACAACCTGTCGGGGTTTATTTCTCCATAACAACCTCCGAACTATACATTATCCCTTACTTAATATTTAATATATTGTTGCTTAAGGCACACTCAATAACGAGAAAATGTCAAACTGGCACTGCACGTTGAAAAGGTTGCCGACCCCTGCTCTAGATGACCAGGTACCCTGGACTACCATCACTATCACGGGGGTAGTCCGTCCACCATCATGGACCCCTCCATTGTCGTCGTCCCCCCCCCCCCCCCAGCAGCAGGGTCTCTTACGTGGTGAGCAGTAGCGCGCCGTCCGCACACCGGTCCAGGGCTTTGCGGGCGGCCGGTTTGTTGGCGAACTCCACGAAGCCCTTCCCCGTCGGGCGGCCGCGGGGGTCCACAACCACTACGGCACGCTCCACCGGACCGAACTCCGAGAACGCCTGCGGGGTCAAGGAATGGGCGGTTCACTTATTCTAACCATGCACCGGTGACAGAAGTACAAGAGGTTTCCCTGTGCCGACTGCAGCTGTACTTGACATTCTTGTCAACGTCTTAAAGCTAGAGTTGGCCATTTGGAGATATCCGCCAGAGTCGGCTTGCTGTTGTATCAAAACCTAAAGAATCCACACCATCTTTAGGTCTCCCTTCAAAGCCACTCCCTCATAACACATGCGAGCTCGTTCACTTAAGCAACAGGTCTGCCTAGCCTTCTGGAAGGTTCCGGTCATGTGCAACGAGTGCACAGGCCGAGTGCATACAGTTAGTTGGGTACGTAGGTAGACGGACAGGTAAGACATCCAATCATTTCATTCTGGCCGAGTGGAATGATTGGACTGGCTTCTTACAGGCCTGTGACAGCAAAATACAACCGATTGTTTTATTTTCTTGCCAGAGCATTTGATTTATTGATTCCTGTCGGGATGTGAAGAGAAATCCAAAATGCTGTTAAAATAAATTGCCTGCCCTAGCTTTTGTTTATTTCATAATGTTTGCGACAAGGCATCATGTTAACTATCTCAGACTTCTTGACCAATCACAGTGAGTTATGATTTAGGTTCATTTAGAATTGACCATACACAAGAGACCACCCATATACACACAAGTAGTTACTTCCCCCTTCACACGTACCTCTTCCAGAAGCTCATTGGTCACCGCCGGCGACAGGTTGCGCACGGTGAGGGCGGCGCCATGGGTGGCGAAGCGGATCCTTATTGGTCGGTTCTTCAGAACAATTCCGTCCAATTCTGCTTTGGCAATTTCTGCCAGTGTACGGTTCTCCTATAAAAAGGGATTTCCGGAAGATACCAGAAGGTGTTACCATGAAATCAAGTCTGGCTAGAGAAGGTACAAAATGTAAACATGGGAAAAGAGATTGTGTGAAGTATTAAATTGACAATGGTAAACTACAAGAGGACAGTTCAATTAAAGCTGAAATCACTCATCGATACAGATGAAAATACAGTACACATATAAAACAAAGAAAGACAATTATGGAAATTATGAACTAGTCAACAATAGTCCCAGCATAGGACAAGCAATGTCGAACCATAGACCTAGACTCACATATAAAGACGTGAAAGTAAGCAGCTGGTATTGAGAGACTTCTGGTCATAGGCTATGATTGTCTTCTGGTCATATTGATTGACAGTCCTGTGGGTGGCAGCAGCAGCCTCTGACCCATCCTCCTCCCACTAGTCCCAGGAATAAATTGTGTGCATGCG
Source organism: Melanogrammus aeglefinus (assembly GCA_900291075.1). NCBI lineage: Eukaryota > Metazoa > Chordata > Actinopteri > Gadiformes > Gadidae > Melanogrammus > Melanogrammus aeglefinus. Next base: position 134,244 of record OLKM01001234.1, on the reverse strand, counting down.
AGTATTTAACCATGTGTGTGCATAGTTTGAAACACATGGCCATAAATAAGAGCCGACATCGGGGGGTGCATCATAAACATACCAGGCGGATGAACCCGAAGCCCCGGTCTCGGTTGATGAACACCTCGTTGGCCTCTCCGTACTTGGAGAACAGCTTCGTGAAGTCCTCCTCGGAGAGGTCCGTCGGCAGGTTCCCGACGAACAGCCGACAGCGCTGAGTGAACGTCTTCTCCCAGGGCTTCCTGAAGCTCTTGAGGTCCAGGATCATCTCCAGGGACAGGGCACTGGGGTCTGGTCCGCTTCCCTCCCCGGGTACACCCCCCTCGCCGGCGGCCGGCGGGGAAAGAGGAGGCGGCGTCTGGCCTTCTTTGTGAGGCGGTGCTTTCTGCTCCGCGGCGGGAGAGTTGGTCCCGTGTCTCCCCGCCTGCGGGGAATGGTGGCTCTGCATGTTCATTTGCTGTACATTTCGGTGAGCCATCGTTTTAGGACCGCGCCACTCAAAAAAGACAAGAATCGCATGCAGTGTTTTCAAACACTCGACAACGTTGTGCAGTCAAGAAGAAGAAGGAGGATACGGAAGAAGTAGCACGTATTTCCGGTGGGAACGGGAAGTCAGTTGGAATATGGAGCATATGTGTGTGAAGCTCCTTAGTTGTAAAACCTGAACTTCATTTTGTTTTGTTTTTTATTTACCACATATTCTTGGCGTATACATATGTTTTTCATTCTTCATTTTTTCATGCTGGCTGTAACAATAATTGTATTGTAAGTCATTGTAATTAGATTTAGCTGAGATCCTACAAGCCCTAATGTAATTGTTACATAATATTGTAATAGGCCTACTTTGCTATTATATCATGATAACCCTATCGTGTGTGTGTGTGTGTGTGTGTGTGTGTGTGTGTGTGTGTGTGTGTGTGTGTGTGTGTGTGTGTGTGTGTGTTGTGTGTGTGTGTGTGTGTGTGTGTGTGTGTGTGTGTGTGTGTGTGTGTGTGTGTGTGTGTGTGTGTGTGTGTGTGTGTGTGTGCGTGTGTGTGTGTGCGCGTGTCTGTCTATGTGTGGAGTTTTCCCAAATCTGACCAGTTGGTGGCATCCTGTCCCACTTCACGTGTTTTCCCGGACTTACTGTAATTACATGATCACATGCCATCCTGAGTTGATATCACAAAACTATATCACAACATGAAGTGATAAACTCCTCGTCCTATTTCCCATGATACTGTTCATATTGTGGGTGAAGGCCCAGAGCAAGGTTGATCAGTTTGTGGGGATTGCAGTCTGTAGCACTGAGTAGACTTTTTTGTAATTATTGTAAATATGTTTATGATTATTAGTTGTACAAGTTGTGGACATAGCCGAAGAATTTGTGTACTAAATGGAATAAATCATAGTTAATCAGTAGAAATTTAGTTTGCTCATACAGTAAATGTTGTTACAATAATTTAAATGTTTGATTATTAATGGTTTTGTATTAGGGGTCCTAAATGTCCATCTTTAATCCTTTTGGGATACTGATCATTTATTTAAAACCATTCTTGTTTTGTTTGCCACTGGTATGAGCCAACATTGTACCTTTAGTTTTAGTTTTTTGGTTGAATACAACATCAATGCAGCTATATCAACTGCATCCAATAGTGACTGTGTGTGTGATTGTGTATGTGCACGCTTGTGTGTGTGCCTGCGTGCGTCCATATGTTTGTGTGCGTGTGTATGTGTGCGTGCGTGTGCGTATGTGTATGTGTGCGTGTGTGTGTGTTTCTGTGGTGACCCTGGTTCATGTTTTGTTAAGGCTCAATCCCTGGAACTTTCAGCATTCATAAAGGAACTGCTGGTCTCAGCAAAGATCTATGGGCACGTGCACACGCATGGCCACGTGCGCACCCACAGGCAGCCAATAACCAAATGGATGCCACTTAGGGAGCAGAATAGATAGTAATGGGTACATTGAAAGATTTGGTCATTGTAGGTCAAATAATATATGAACACAAATAAACAACTGCAAATATATTTGGTAATGTTTGGCTAGGGGAGACTAGGCTACTCCCTAATGAATCCTGAATATAAATCCCTTGATCCAACTGTTCAAAATGTACAAAACTATTAACGATTAACGATTAAAATTAAGAAAAATGTCTATTTTTGGAGAAAAATAGGCAAATTGTTCAGATGTGGCTTATAGCATGATCAAATGTTCCCGCCACGGCTGACAGAAAGCAAGACTCCACAGCACAGATGTGGTACAAAAAAACAGTTTATTTGGTTACACCTTTGTAAACATCTGAGGTAAAGGACCACTTACATCAACATGTCCTCATATAAAAGGCTTTGACCCAAGGCACTTTCTTAACACAGGGAAAAAATGCATAAAAAAAGGCATGGGTCTCCTAATCACCATGTGCCTGGTCTCTATGAGACCAACAACACAGCATTGTGTCTTTTCATTTGTTTGGTGCAAATTATTCATTTGTAGAATAAGGGGTTGGGGGGTTAGCAACACATAGTCATGGCGTCACAATTTTAAAGCACAAGGTCCCAGTTGCCAAAATTAGGACAGAAAATGTCACCTTTGCTGTTCATTCTGATATATTAATATTCCAATTTTCTGTTTTTTACATGAAAAGGTCAGGCATATATTTCTCTCCATCTTGGACAGAGCATATTTTTTGTTTGCCTTGTACTTCTAGACGTTTCTGAACTGTGCAAATGTTAATCTCTAGGTACAAAACAATTTTTTATCCCAAAAAATTATGAATAAAAAACAATAATCAAAAACGTATTCCAACAACCTTTCAGATTTGTTAGTAGAGCCCTATAAAATAATCTATGGTCTAACCAACAACTCTGATTTCAAGAGGATGATAAATAAGTTGCACTACGGTACGTTTTTAGTATCTCTAACCACAGACCTTTTTACATATCACATAACTTATCACAACTAATGTTAAAAAAATTCTCACCAAAGTGATTTGTTGTTGAAGTTAGCTATTTACCTATATTTTATATAAGCTATGCTTTAGATACTCGAACAGTCACTATTTGCTGGTCAGCAGTCTCTAAAATAATATAATAAAACAGTATATAATAATGAAATCCTTTTGGCATTGCTTGGTAACTTAAATATTCTACAATTCAGTAGAAGTTCGCAGTCGCAGAACATCATGCCCAATTTTAACAATAACAATTATTAATATCACAAATAGATATGGGTGTTTTAATGTATGACAACTGAATGCCTATTAATTTGCATATTAAACATATGGTGTGAAATAATTAAAGGCTAAAATATGAAGAGAGAAAACATCTATATGCTTATTACTAGCCATGTGTTAAAAGCATTTTGGATTCCAAGAACAAGTTAAGATTAATAGTCTTTAACCTCAGCAATAACAGCATTGCATTACACCAGTACAGAAATTATTGTTAGGCTACCGTTGATAAGCCTTTTCCCTAACAAAGTGCTGTTCTCTAAGTTAAATATATTTGTTTTTCTGTGCAGGAACACAATTTTTAATTGACCGGAAGAACGACGAAATTCCGATACGCCTTGTTAGATCGACACACAAATCGTAATCAGTTTAAGCTATCTTTTAAGGGGCTTCAATTCATAATCTATAGTAAAGCCTAAAGCCTAATTTCCTATTTTTCCACTAGTCTAGAAGCTGACTGAACCAAGCAAGGCCCTGCGTAAGAAATATAAAATGAAGATCTTTACAATGAATGAAGGCACTTCCGTATCACACTGCAAACACGAGCCTCACACCGGATCTATCGTTCATATTGGTAACTTCCTGGCTGCATTAAAAAAAAAAAAGGCAAACCGTTAAAAAACCCATTTCCGATAAAAAACGATGGTTTCTCGTCGCGTTCGCCTTCCACACATGTTTCACCTGTAAAGCCTTAAGAAAGTATCTCAGTATGGGACAGCTTTTCCACACGGCACACCCTCTCCTCTCCTTAGTTTACAACATCCCATCTCTTCATTGACGCTGAGTTGGCTCGGTGTAAACATAGGCACGGGTACACAAACAAACATACTTCCAAGCTCTGAGAAGCAGGAGCCTTCCGACATAGGGGTCCGGTCAATATGGGTCGTGTGATCCACATGAGCCATAGATAAGTAAGGTCCCGTCCCTAACTAATTTCCACACTGGGACATGAGAGCTGAAGTTTATCCCTCTTTTCTCATCGGCCAGCGTGTGCTTGACGCCCACTCCATCCGCACATAGACTAGTGGGGGAGCATAATTTGGCTCGGCATTTGATCCACAACGCATCTTTTTTTTCACTATCGACAACCAAATACTAAACCGGCACGCTCTATGCAAAATGTCCCCACAACCATATTTCGCAAAAGTGTGTAAGTACAAGAAGCACACTTGGATAAGTGTAGATAATAGCACAGGGTGTGTCACCACGTGACACCTCGAGTGACCCGACATGGAAGAATCCGGCGTGGGGTGGGGGTGGGGTGGGGGTGGGGGGGTGGTAGGGGGGTTGCTCTAAGATGTCACGCCCCGGCCGGACCAGACACGGAGGAACACGCGCATTGTATTGAACGTGAGTGAATCCACCGGCCCAAACCTTTTGGCTTCAAAACGGCCCAGAAAGGTGCATAGATATGACGTCACAGAAGTAAAGTCCATGTATATGATGCACTCTGCAGGCCGCGTGCTGCCAAGAAATCAAGTCTGGGTGGACGACTCCTTTCGCCACAATCCAGCATCCTCTATTGTCCTCCTCTTTGATCATACAGACTCCCGGAAGGAACGGCCCAAAACTGGTCACCACACGGCATCGGTGCATGTGAGTGCATGCTGGATAAGGGGAAGGTGTAGAAGATTTAAACTGAACAGGGAACACATGTCCAGGAAAACATGTCCAGGAACACATGTCCAGGAGCACATGTCCAGGTACACATGTCCAGGGACACATGTCCAGGGACATATAACCAGGAACACATGTCCAGGGACACACGTATGCAATATAAAGGTGTGGTGGTGTTTGCGCGTGTGTGTGTGTGTGTGTGTGTGTGTGTGTGTGTGTGTGTGTGTGTGTGTGTGTGTGTGTGTGTGTGTGTGTCGTGTGTGTGTGTGTGTGTGTGTGTATATCCGTGTGTGGGTACATGCATGTGTGTGTTTGTGTGTGTGTGTGTACATGCGTGTGTGTGTGTTGTGTGTCTGTATCTGTGTGTGTCCTTGTGTGTACGTGTGTGTGTGTGTGTGTGCGTGTCTGCATGCGTGCGTGTGCGTGTGCGTGTGCGTGTGTGTGTGTGTGTGTGTGTGTGTGTGTGTGTGTGTGTGTGTGTGTGTGTGTGTGTGTGTGTGTGTGTGCGGGAGCTACACCACCAGGTCGTCGGGTCGCCCGCGGGGGCCGCTGACCTTGCTGGCCCGACTCAGCCTCCGCACGTCCGTCGCCACGGCGGCCGGAGGCGGCCTGTGCATCTGCGCCCTGGTCACCACGGTGACGCCGCCGGGCGAGCCGCCGTCCTCCGCCTCCTCGTCCCACATGAGGTGCGAGGGGAGGGAGGGCAGGCGCGGCGAGGGAGGCCCCTCCCATCGGGGAGGAGCTCGACTCTTCCCGCAGGAGGAGGAGGAGGAGGAGGAGGAGGAGCAGTAGGAGGGCGCCAGGGCAGAAGGTGCCGGCGAGTCGGCCTTCCCCATCGGACCACTCACCTCCAGCGCCGCGTTCCTCCAGTTCTGCTCCAACGCCGCCAGGCGCCCAGGGACCTCGCCGCCGCCGTCGCCACGCAGGAAGCCGTCGTCGTCGGGGAAGGCGTCGGCGTTGATCTTCATCGGCGCCGTGGTCGCCGCCGCCGCCGTCGCGTCGGGGCTCAGGGCGAGCGCGCAGGAGGAGTTCTGGACGGGCAGGTAGCGGACCCGCTCCATTGTGCTCCTGCCGGTGTAGCCTTGCAGGCAGTGGTCCGAAACCAGGGTGGCGCACTCGGGGACCACCCGGGGGTCGCCGGCGTCGTCGTCGTCGGGGCCCAGCCGCAGGGACCCGCAGTCAGCTGCGAACTTGTGGGTGACGCTGTGTTTGACCTTCTTCCAGCCCAGGTGGTACATCTCCAGCAGGTTGAGCAGCAGGGAGATGCAGGCCACCACCAGCATGAAGATGATGAAGATGGTTTTCTCAGTGGGCCTGGGAACAGAAGGAAGAACAAGGCAGTCTTGGGTTTCAGGACGTAGGAGGTGATACACAGTTTCATATTCGTCTTGGGACAATAGTACAAATTCGTTATCAGCAAAGGACGTAGTTTGCTAATAAAACATACTACAATTGTTGTTGTATGTAAGACATGCACATTAAAGCGCAGAAGCAAAGAGACACTGGGGCAAGGCATCGTCAAAGCATAATCGACATAGTAGGTATAACGCGCGACGAAAAGGACGAAAAGCGCAAAATAATAGTGAGAATATAAGAGCGAGAAAAAGACCAAAAATTTAAACAGACAGAAAAAATAAAACAGAAAGAGTGACTATTTTCATCCCTGTATCCCGTGGTTCAGGCCCCCCGATTGGGGAGCGACTTAGGAACCCCCTGGAGTGTAAGCAAACCTCTGACCTGGAGATGAAGCAGTCCACCGTGTTGGGGCAAGGCCAGCGCCCGCACTTGTACAGCGGCTTGAGGCGGAAGCCGTAGAGGGAGTACTGGCCCAGGATGAAGCCCACCTCCAGCAGGGTCTTGAAGATGATGTTGAAGACGTAGGTCCGGAGCAGCGCCCCGCGGATGCGGATCTTCCCGTGCTCGTCGCGGATCGGCGGCCTCTCCTTCTTCCCACCTCCTCCTCCTCCTCCGCCGCCGCCGTAGCCGCCCCCGCCTCCAGCGCCGCCTCCTCCACCTCCTCCGCCGCCTCCGTCCTGCCCCAGGAGCTCCTCGCTGCGCCAGCCTGCCTTCCGGAGCTCCTCCTCCTTCTCACGCCGCTTCTCCTCCATGCGCACGATGTGCAGCACGTGGCCCAGGTAGATGAGCGTGGGCGTGGACACAAAGATGATCTGCAGCACCCAGAAGCGCACGTGGGAGATGGGGAAGGCCTGGTCATAGCAGACGTTCTCGCAACCGGGCTGCTGCGTGTTACAGGTGAAGTCCGACTGCTCGTCGCCCCACACCTCCTCGGCGGCCGCGCCCAGCACCAGGATGCGGAAGATGAAGAGGACGGTCAGCCACACCTGGGTGGGGGTGGGTGGGTGGTTAGGGAGGAGGGGGGGGGGGGGCGTGGATGAGGGATGAGGGATTGGAGTTGGAATAAAGAGAGGATGGAGACAGTATGAGAGAGGAAGTGCATTGCAACGCAATGTGTTCGTTTTTTATTATCAGAATTTAATTTACAGAATTATTAGGTTTACAGAACTATTGGATTTAAAGAACTATTGAGTTTACAGAACTATTGAGTCCACAGAACTATTGGATTTACCAAACGGTTGAGTTTACCAAACTATTCAATACGGGGATATGTTTTCACCCAAG
>OLKM01001234.1:101781-121781 GCA_900291075.1 Melanogrammus aeglefinus | reverse complement strand
AATCAGTAATTTCCTCATACACAAATGTTTTTACTTGTGGAAACAGTTGGAACTGTTTACATAAAAGGGTTCAAAACGGAACCGTTAAAAAAAAGCCAACACGCACCTGTAGGAGTCTCTTTTTGTCACCGTGGTTACGGTAGGCCACGTGCATGGCGACGAGGAGGGTGGGCGTGGAGACGAAGACCAGCTGGAGACACCAGAGTCTGATGTGGGAGACGGGGAAGAAGTGGTCGTAGCAGACGTTCTCACAGCCCGGCTTGGGAGACGTAAAAGAAGGGGGTTGAGATGCGATAGCAATTCCCTACCAGATGGTGGTGCTGTTTCTGAGGTTTGGCTTGAGGTCAGCCTTCCCTTAACTGAAGCCATAACTGCTTAAACCAGGTCATGTGCGGCTAACTATAGCTGGTTATCTCATAGTATGATTTTCGGTATTATTTTTTTGATATAAAATAAAACAATAGTTTAATAAGGTATTTTTGTGGTTATTTTTTATGAGGCAGTTTTCAGCAAATCATGCAAAATATTAATAGAAATAATGTTGATGATGTACTGAAGCAGAGAAGAATTGTCATGTAATTTACATTAATGTTGATTCTACAATAACCAACAGCATCATGCATCATTATAGAACCGGGTTTGAACTATTATCACTATTTCCCTGCCAGATTTCTCCTCATACCTGGTTACCGTGGGCGACGGACTCACCTGCAGGGTGTTACAGGTGAAGTCGGTCTGCTCGTCTCCCCACACGCTCTCGGCCGCCACGATCAGCACCATCACCCTGAAGATGAAGAGCACCGACAGCCACACCTTCCCCAAGCCGGTGGAGTAGCGGTTGACCCCGCTCAGCTGGGCCAGCAGGGCCCCCCACGACGGCATGCTGCCGCTGGGGGGACCACCAGACAGTTGGTTCAGGTGGGGTCGCGCTTTCGGTTGAGGACCACCCGAAAGCGTTCTAGTTGAGTCATGCTTTTATGTTTTTAGGACCCCGTGTGAGTGTTCTAATTGAGTTGTGTGTTTATTTTGAGAGTTGCAGAGAGAGTTTTAGTTTAGTTGCGCTTTCATTTGTTAACACACAAGAGAGCATTCTATTCAAATAACGCTTTTACTTTGGAGTACCACAAGACATCTTTGTGGAGCTGTGCTTTTATTTTGGAGGACCACAAGTACAGCACTGCTGTTTAGTCTTTTATAGTGGATTAATGTATCAGTTACGGATCCCACAGAAAAACTAACAACTGAAGCTTTGTGTCTGAGATAATGGGATGCAAGGCAACCCCCATCGTGCCCAAGCCAAACCTTTCCTAACATGCTGATGCATTCTGTTTAAGTAATTATAGGGTAGGCTATTACTAATGGCTACTCATTGTTGGATGGATGACCAATTATTATTGTTTGGAATGGAAAGGGGTCAATTTACAAGAAAAAACATCTGGTAAGTATGCAAATTTAAGAATTAAGATTGATCTGGTTGGCCATAGGCACAATGCCATAAGAAGATAGCATGGATGTTTCATAGAATGCAGGGCAACATATAGAATACAAGTATAATAACCAATAATACAATTCCCTTATGCTTCCAAAATGGAGGCAGTCATAGTTTCTTCGATGCACAATCCTTCATATATTTCAAAATAAGAGTTTTGTGGAGTCAGCCGCGAGAGATGAAAGCAAGAAAAAGAGAGGGATGAAAGAGGGAGAAGAGGATGAAAAGGAATGACATCCAGAGTAGGACGAGAGGAGGGAAGCGGGATTCGTGTGAACTCTTGACCTGCGGTCAGCCCACTACGCCGTCGTACTGTGGGCTGCTGAATGGACCCCACTCAGGTCCTCAATCAATCATTATGCACTGCTGTCCCCTCGCCATTCACATGGACATCCAGCGAAACACGGCTCCATCTCATTCACATTTATTAAAAACCAAACAAAATAAATGAATGTAAAGGCTAATTAACTTTAGGCCATCCAGATATTTACAATTGCGTTTCAAAACAGAATGTGATCTCGCGAGATTTGGATGTTCCCACGAGGCTGAACTATTATTGAAATATTTAGATTAAAAGTTGAACCACTTTTAGTCAACTTTTGATCATTAATATTGGCCTACATTTAATGAAATTAGCTCATGTGTGCATTGAGAATGCCCTACATTGCCTAGAATATGTCATCATGAAAGACATCAACGTTTGGTGCATTTTCAATTAGCCTATCCCAAAAATCTCCATTAGTCTTAGAACTCAATCTTATAGGCCGACATTTTATATTTTTCTATGAAAGTAAAAGATAAGTAGATTACATTAAGGCAAACTATATGGTGACATCCAATTAAGTTAGACTAAAACAAAAACAAAAAACAAAAAATAATTAAAGAAAATAAAACGTAATTGTCTCACCTGTGTTTTAAGACGTCAGCGCTCCAACCTATATGTGGGGTTTATCTTCTTTGTAGGCAATACAAAACACGCGGCCGTCTATGTAAGACGCGGTAACGCTGATATCACATTTTGAAAACTATAGCGATGAAGTAACGGACCATAAGCTGGTTTTATATCAGAGGACAGGTTTTTGTAGCAGAGGTCAGGTGAGACACGTGTTGTCCGCTGCTGCTTCTTCACGGGTCCGTCTCGTCGCTCCTGCTTACTCGCTCGAGCCACTGGACACCTGAGGACTCCACCGCGTGGGGGCGGGGCTCTGTGCGGGCACATCTTTTGAAACCGTGGAGGATACAAGCTTTTTCTAAGTAGGTTATGCCCTTTTCTTCAATGTAGTCATCTTCACTCACAAAAAGGAAATGCATGAAATAAGCCCTACTACAGGCTGAGGCAGCCAATCATTTGCTGTCTCTAATCTGATCGGATCACCGACAAAGGGAGTCAGATTTTTTTTTCTGTTGAAGGGGTGTGTGTGTGTGTGTGTGTGTGTGTGTGTGTGTGTGTGTGTGTGTGTGTGTGTGTGTGTGTGTGTGTGTGTGTGTGTGTGTTTACAATTTATTACCAACACATGAATAAGTTGCTTTATGCATACCACACTCTCTCTAACGCAGACACAATGTAGTAGACTGAAAAAAATGTTAAACAACATGCAAACTCAAAAGTGCCCCCAGAGATGAAAGATGACCTGAGTCTGAGATGACCTGAGTCTGAGAGAGAGGGAGAGAGGGAGAGAGGGAGAGAGGGAGAGAGGGAGGGAGAGAGAGAGAGAGAGAGAGAGAGAGAGAGAGAGAGAGAGAGAGAGAGAGAGAGAGAGAGAGAGAGAGAGAGAGAGAGAGAGAGAGAGAGAGAGAGAGAGAGAGAGAGAGAGAGAGAGAGAGAGAGAGAGAGAGAGAGAGAGAGAATGTCTGGGGTTATAATCAACAGATCTGTGTAACTAACAGCGACACTTAACTCCCGATACACATCGGTAAATGGACAACGGTGGACAAACGCTCTATTGTTCACAGGGAGGTGTGTGTGTGTGTGTGTGTGTGTGTGTGTGTGTGTGTGTGTGTGTGTGTGTGTGTGTGTGTGTGTGTGTGTGTGTGTGTGAATAAGTACATACACAGTGTATGCTGTGGGTACTTTCCAAATTTGACGATACCAATGTGTGTGTGCTTGGGGTGGGTGGGGGGGGGAGAGTGTGAGAGAGAAAGAGGTAACCGAGTACCTCCTGGACAGCCTTGCCAAGAGAGGTAACAGAATGCCACTGTCGATGACACCCTATTATTCTCTCTCTCTCTCTCTCTCTCTCTCTCTCTCTCTCTCTCTCTCTCTCTCTCTCTCCTCTCTCTCTCTCTCTCTCTCTCTCTCTCTCTCCTCTCTCTCTCTCTCTCTCTCTCTCTCTCTCTCTCTCTCTCTCTCTCTCTCGTGTAACAACCAACAAATATGTATGGTTCTACTGTATCTGCTACGAAAACAAACACACATACATGGCAATCGTATAATATGGACAGTGCATACAGCGTACAGTATGCATGCACTTATTCCTACACACACACACACACACACACACACACACACACACACACACACAGGGAGAGGGAATGCACATGTTAGGAGGACACGGTCTTGGAGCAGTGGGAGGTCCTGGCTTGCGGCTCCAGTCTTTGTTTAGAAGCCAGTAGGAGCACTGAGACGTCCCCCGGCCAGCTACTGCTGCAAGCCGTGGGAGCGTTTTCACACCGAACTGACCGCACGTGGTACTTTTACTTTGAAAGGAGCGGGAAAGTGGTAGGTACATGGAGCCAAGAGGATGATTGTTATTTCGTGTGTTTGTGTGTATTTATTCTGGGGTGATGAAACTAAAATAAGAAGTTTGGATTATAATTTGAATGCATGAGCTTGTATTGCTGATCAGATTTAGACAAAATCCATGTTAAATTGTACGTTTATTGCATGGACAATGCACAAAATATAATTGAGCAAGATTATAGCCACAATGCAAATTTACATCTGTTGTCTAATTTACATTGTTATTTCTTGTCTCAAATTATTGATCTGAATTGAGCTATTAAGGGTTGAGGTTATTTAAAATGAATACTCACTTGTTATGTCGAAAGTCTGTATGAATCTATATCATGGTTACTGTTCTTTACTTCTGTTGTTTTGAATGTTCCTCCAGCCCTATCTGGTGCGTTGAAAACATTTAATGCACTTAGTAGGTCAGATGAGGATGTGAAAGTTATTTCTCAAAAAAAGAGATTGTAATAGAAAGTACTAAATGTTTTAGTTGGATTTATAAGGAAGTGTAACAGTTGCGAAACATCAAGTGAACCCAAATATGAAACCAGATTCCAGAGCAGAATTACACGTCTCGTGTTTTTTTTTAATTATTCGTCGTACACATTGTTTTGTTTTTTTAAATCACCATTCCACCATACAGATAAGACACATGGTATATCAACAACATATCAAAAAGTAAATGATGAAAAACACCGTTTCAGAAATAACATCACAATACGTTACAGAAAAAGATCGGAAAAAAAACAGGAAACTACCCCAAAAAGCGGTCACCATCACTATAGTAACAAGCATTACGGTAACAGCTTCATAGATTACGATTGGCTGTCGTTTCTCACCAGATTTTTTTTAAGCAATCTTTTATAGTCTGAAATAATGCGGAACTCATTGGTTGAAGGTGATGTCGATTTGAGAAAAAAAAAAAAATCAGCTAGAGGAGTAAAAGATAGTTGTGATGAACAACAGGGAATGGCTACTTGGTTCTTCACGTCGATAACTTGGGACTACATGCCTCGTCAAATAATCTCCTCAATATGGATAGTGATTTAATTCAAATTTCTGGAAGAGTACTTACAAAAAGAAAAATACACTTAACACCTTAGGAATGATACCCTGTTGTACTCAACAGATGAAAATACAGATGTTACCGTCTTACAATACACCTATGTATCCATTCACCATTTCACACCCGTCGTCAGGGAGAATGTGACCACTGCGATCAGAGAACAACGCAAATCTGGTTGACTTTCTTCTTTTTTAGATACATATCATTTTTTTTATTTTTTTTTTTAAAAGGACCCCTATTTTACCACTAGGTGTCTTGCTGAAAAGCCATTAAGAGCCATTTTAAAAAATGTGTGACATCACAACGTGGTAATGCCCAACCGGCTGGAAGGAGTCGATTGGTTGACCGGATTCAAGTGCCAGGCCTGGGGTGGATCGGTCATACAGTCGTAGACACTCTGACTTGTGATGTCACAAACGATGGATATGGTGTGGCGGAATGGCTTCTCACGGCTAATTAGCCTCACACTTGGAAGGAAAAATAGGAATCTATGGAATATCAGGGCACACTGGATCACATGACAACGGAGGACAGAACAGTAAGGCACGCGCATGCATACACTCAATAAAAGGGCTTTGCTTCTTCCCCATGTTGTTTTGCGTCCGTGAACCATTGTGTACAACCTGAGCGGTAACCACTTCCTGTAAAACCTCAATCACACCAAACAACCAAACACGTTTAGTTATTTTTTTTTAATCACGTTCGGCCAAGGTCTAAGCCCTATAAAATTCGAAAAATGTAGTGCAATCTAAACCTTTTGGGGTCAGGCCAAGCCAAGAATGTTGTTCATCAATTCACACGCACACACACACGCACACACACACACACACACCCCACCACACAAACATAGTCTTAAAAGCAATCTGCATCTGTTTGCATTAAGGGCGGCCATTACGACGGGTGTGCTGTCGGAATTTAGGGTAGTTTGGTGGAATTCTCACTACTCTCATCTCAGCATGCACGCCATGATGGACGCACGCACACGCACACGCACACGCACACACACACACACACACACCTACACACACACACCCTTATCATGTCAATGTTAAAAGGAACCCATCGACATGACTTTGGAAGAAAGTCCCAAAAGAAAAACCAACAGTTTGGTTCACCTTCAGTCGCGCACATTTCTCTGTGTTAAAAATTCAGTCACGACATTAGAAGAACAGAACGCCATGAATTCACTCCAAAGCCAAAGCCATCTATGTATCCATGGGTGATATTTTTTATGTTCTTAACTTGGGTGTGGGAAGGGACTTTTATTTTGGAAAAATATATATAGACATTAAAGCCCTTTAAACTTGAAGTGGCTGGTTGAGCTACGATTTTTCTGTTTCTTACACAAACTACACCAGCTAAGTCCGGTTGGGAGAACTACTTTTGTACAAACCTTTAGTTTTACGTCTGAAATACAACCACACGGGAGATGAGTTCAAGTCCGACTCGTATGACAGGCAGGTACAAAAAAATATAACGTTTCTTCAGCACAAAAGATTGTTTCTAACCACTTCAGCAAAATCACCATCATACAGCCATAAAACGACACACTATATATCGAACAATAAGTCCCGTAAAAGGCTACAGGTTTTAAATTTTTTTGCTTTACTAAATGTCCATAATGACGTATCGTTGTGCGCTGCGAGAGAAACCCTACATGACCCATACATCTAGTAGCATTTATAGTCCCCAGACATGTAGCACTTCAACATCGCCAAGGTGTTGAGGGGAATAACCCTTGTATCAGCATGCCAGGACCGAGGCCTTCGTGACGCCCTTTCAAAATAAAAGCCCAATGTGGACTCCCAGGAGTTGGTGGCTGGGGTATGGTTTACCACGCTAAGTGATCTTCCCCAAACATGTCGAGAGGTAGATGGAAAAAAAAACGGGTCATGTTTGAAACTTATTGAAGCCTACGTTCCATTAAGACACTTCCACTGTTCACGTTCTGCGGCAGAAACACGTGACGAGTGGAGAACACTGCAGAGTTTGAAAAAAGATGGACCCGACCAGACCCCTTCTCTAGGTTGCTTTACATCCCTACATCCACACCAACGTTTCAGGACAACACTTGGTGAGTTCCATTGTTCGGAAATGCGCAAAGAGAGCGAAACCAATGCGGGATAAACTAGTTTCTTTTCAAATAAATAAACAAATAACGGGCAAAAAAATGGAAAATGCTGCACCCTATGAGATTAACGTACACAGTGACCCAAACAACATCGCTAAAACAACCCATGCGTTGCAAAACCAATCACCAATCACATCATCAATCAAGTCAATACCAGAAATGGGTTTGAGGTTACCTTAAATGGTCAAATGATCTCAAACGACAGGAACTGGACCCCAAACACAACCGCCGTCTACAATTGGCTGAAATCTGCATGAAGAGACGGCATTAGCGATAATTTTGGCCAATAAGAACAGAGCGATGGTTTAAATCAACAGGAAGGTCTTCATACGTTCCCAGAGCAGGAACGCCTTCAGTGCTTCCACTCATTAAACCCAACCCTGCAAAAAAGACCAACAGCAGCAGATAAACAAACCAAACCAAACCGGATAAATTGTCGGTAAGCAGACAATGTGTGGTCCCCAATGATGAAACACAACCTGCCTGTCGGAAAGAGTGAATGCAACCATAGCCCTGGAGCCCTGCCAATGTGACTACGCGTGACGGAGGAGCTTGGTAAATACGCTATAAGCAGTCGTAGCATTAAAACTTCACTATCTCCCTCACTTTGGGGGAGTCAGTAAAGCAAATTCAAATTCATATTTAACGGTATTTATCAGAAGTGGTCAATTTTTTTGGTCCCGGGAACCACCAAACAAGCGACAACACAGCAGCTGTCGTCCAAAACACCCTGAATCAAAGTGTTTGAAAGGGGCTGGTTATATCTATGGAGTCCACACAGCTAGCTAAAATGTCGAGCCAATGCAACGACGCTGAGGTGGAAGAAAATGATTTAGAAGAAAAACAAAAAACAAACTGAAACTAAAACCCATGACTCCACACACGACAGGACCTCCTCGTCTACGAACGCTCTACTCGGGCGGACAAAGCTTAAATTCGTGTTTTCATGTTTTTTTTTGGCTTTACACACAGAAGCAGAGGAAGACACCAGAAGACTCAACGACACGGAAACAACCTCCGGGGTTACACACACACGAATACAAACCGCCAAAACGGGTGTCTAAACACCGAAACCGGTTCTATCGTTTTCTACTAGTTGAAAAAAACCACGAGAAGTTAACACCGAGAAATATGTACACAGATCTCGACGTCTGCGTAGACTAGAGACTCCTTTTAAGTTATTTTTTAAGATGAGGAATAAAGATTTGAGGGTGGGGGGGGTCAGCTGCCTAAACAACAGCGTCCAGGGGGGGGATGAAAGTAGGGAGGGGCTGGTTCAAGGTCACTCGGGAGGTCACAGGTCATCAGGGATTGAGCCAGGCTACAGGGGTACTCTGCCAATGGATTGAGACTAGGTTTAGGTCATAACAGAGTGGTTATCTTCTGTCAAAACCACGTTGCCGCGAGGGAGGGAGGTTACGGCGATTTGGCACAAACTTTAAAACAAATAGAAAAAAAGGCTAACAAATGCAAATTCAAATTGTGACCAAAACAAAAAATGAAACAAACTAATACTAAAACAAATAAGAGGACATATGGGCCACCTGACAAACAGGACTGCAGACGAAGCGATACAAGGAACAAGTACCCTTGGAACATTTGGTCTGGGGACCAGGCGCAGAGGTCTCCTCGAGGCTAGGCGCTGATTGGCCAGAGGAGAGAAGGGGGCGGGGTTTTCTACTCAAACACCAGATGCTGCTGGTCCAGCAGGGTTCTGGTGAAGTTGTTGATGGGTCCGATGGCGCTGAGTGACATGGCGTTGTCCCGCCCCCACAGCAGATTGGGACCAAACACCACTGCCAGATTGCTGTTGGTCATCTTGTTGATCTCGCTGTTGTCCGCCACCTGAAACACAGACAAGACAGACGGACGTGGAAATTAAAGTGGTGGTCGGTTAGATTCTCTTCCCTCCCGTCGCACCCGTGGTTGACAGGCAAGATAAAATACCCCGAAAGACGCTCTGATTGGTCAGAAGTAAGCCTGGTGCGTGCCAAAATCGAAATAATCTCATACAGAGGCGGGCACAGTCAACTAGGAGCAGACACCCTCACTATTAGCTGACGGATGGCTAGGCAACTTCTATCAGATACACTCAACAATACAGGTCTTCAATACTTGGTCGGTTGACATTACTTTTCCAGTCAGACACCAGAGGGAGCCAGAGAGACACCCGTTTAGACGGGTGTCTCTCTGGCTCCCTCTGGTGTTTGACTGGAAAAGTAATGTCAACACCCGTTTAGACGGGTGTCTCTCTGGCTCCCTCTGGTGTCTGACTGGAAAAGTAATGTCAACCGAAAGTAATGTCAACTCTCTGGCTCGGCGGGCCTCAGCGCGACGTGCCCCGACAGGCCTCATGATAGCGGCCTGACGAAAACAGGCCACAAACACTGTCCTTTATCTGTGTCTACGTGCGAGGCCTTTGGAGGCAGGTCGGAGAGCGCCGGGAACAACCAGGAAGTAACCGTCCGGTTCCATAGGGGGTTCATCCCGACCGGTGGGTACCCAGGACCCCGCAATACCGTAGCAGGGGCGAGGATGACGCATCCGGGGGCCACTTAACCCTTACGACTTGTGCTGCCACAAGTGGGTAGCGTCCACCAAGGCGTGCGACGGATGGATAGCGAGGCCCTATAAAGGCCCTTAGGAGCGCCTCACGGTGTGTGTGGCAGGGTGAGGGAGGGGTCCTCCTGCGTACCTGTGCCAGGAAGGTGACCAGGTATCGGAGCGAGGCGTAGTTCTCCTCGGGCAGGGACGCCACCAGGGCCTTCATGGCCGCCACCTGGTTCTCGCTGGGCACAGCTGTGGAGCAAAAAGAGGACGCCAGAGGATCAGACGGGTAACGGGGGGTTTGCTAGCAGCCGTCTCCACTTGTATGTAGACAACATGTTAGGGAAGGATGGGAAACACACAGCTTGGGTATGACGTTAGCGAAAAAGCAGGCACAACACAAGCTGAAACATATTTAGCTACCATTAGGACTACCAACGCCGACAGCGTACCTGCGAAGTTGACGACGTCGTTGTAGAGCTGGTAGGTGAGCAGGGGCTCCGGCAGCTCCCTGATGAAGGTCTTCAGGATGACGGCGGCCAGGTGGAAGTCCTCCATCTCGTAGAAGCTCACCGCCTCGCCTGTTTGCAGAGAGGCGACACAAACAAAGTATCAGACACCAGGCCCCCCCCCACCCCTGAATACAATACGCTTGCTCCAGGACGCCTAGAGATAGCCATTAGGGATCGAACCAGCAACCTTTCCTTTGGGAGTTCGAACACCCTGATGATCCAGGAAGAGTTTCTTCCCCAAAGCCGAATGGTATCGAAATGGCACTGATGAAAGCACTTTTTGAGCAACAGCACTAATATTATATATATATATATTCTATTTAAGTGAACCTATTTAATTGATTCCCTATCTGCACTAACACCCTGACATCTTGAATGTATTGTTTCTTGTCTGTTTTATGTCAGGGTTTGTTGTGTGTTTACTTCGCATGGAGCCGGCTGTTGACATTTCACTGCATCGTATGTGTGTGACAAAAAAAAAATCTGAATCTGTATACGCACGTTGATCACAAAAGAAGATGACTGAATCACCCACCGGAGTTATATCTGAGCTGGACCTCTTTGACCAGCGTGACGTTGGCAGAACGGCGGAATATTCCCTCGATCTCCAGACCTGGAATGAACACACACACACACACACACACACACACACACACACACACACACACACACACACACACACACACACACACACACACACACACACACACACACACACACACACACACACACACACACAATGATGTACCCTGGTTTACAGAGCTATACCTTTTGAGCGGTTTCTTTATGGAAGATCACAAGTTATGTGCACCTCGCTCCGACAGGAAGCTGATGGTGTCCTTCATCACAACAGGAACTGGATCACAGTCTGGGCTTCTCTGTCGCAGCCTGACGCACACGCAGACCGACACACAGACACAAGAAAGGGTGATGGGTTTAGCTAGCTGTGCTGCCTGGTTTAGCTAGCTGTGCTGTCCGGTTGAGCTAGTTTGTTTTGGTGTTCCCGAACATAACGGGGGGGGGTTCAACATTAGTGACTTACACAGTGAGGGGGACCCCAAACAGCTGGTTGGGCAGTGGGGGGCTGCGGGGAGGAGACATTGGGGGCTGGGCAGACGGCTTCAGAGACGACCGCAGCTTATTATCATACCTTGAGGTAGACACACACACACAAATTTAGAATATAAAAAAGCAATTTACCCATATAAAGACGAAAACTCATTAAAAAGGTCCAGTGTGTAAAATTGATGAAGGAATTGGTGATGAATGTTAAAATGACACGCTCTTACTGCAGCAAACGCTACCGAGAAGAAACAGGAAGAGCTCTTACTCTTGGACCCGTTCGGGAATGACAAGCTGGTCGCACTTGACCACGTCCTCAAGTTCGCTGAGATAGCTCACGTAGTTGATCTTCCTCCCAAACTTGAAGCTACACACACACACACACACACACACACACACACACACACACACACACACACACACACACACACACACACACACACTTTGTAAGCAATAAGACACCACAACCAGAATTCTGCCAACGATAAATGACATCTCTACAGGGTGCGTCTTCTCCCTGGAGCGTGAGGGGGTGTGGTTCACCTTATGAGGGGCTTGAAGAGAATGAGCAGGGTCTTGATGAACATGGTGGGGTGGACGATGTACAGGGCCTTGATGTTCTTCTTGTACCTGGAGAACACACGCAGAGCAGACACTCAACTTCTAACTGACCATAGAGGATCCTAAGATACAAGTTCAACCTACAAGTCTGATTCTTCATTCATTACCTATGCAAATACATAGTTTGGAATTTGCGTCAGTATGATTAAGACTTCTGTGTCTCTCTGTGTCTCTCTCTCTCTGTGTCTCTGTCTCTCTCCCTCTGTCTCACTCTCTGTCTCTCCCTCTCTCGCCCCCTCCCTCCCTCTCTCTCGCCCCCTCCCTCCCTCCCTCCCTCTCCCTCTCCCACCAGGGCGTCGTTGACGTACTTCCTGTCAAACTCCTTGTAGGCTTCTCGCACCCAGCTCAGCGACGGCTTGTTCTCGCCCGTCAGCCCGTGGTGGAAGTAGATGAGCGTGTAGTCGCTCTCCACGTACTGGTCCAGGGTTCCCTTCAGATACCTGCCGTTAGCAAACAGATGGACGTCCGTTAAACCACGCACACTGTGCAAAAAGCGCGCGTGTGTGTGTGTGTGTGTGTGTGTGTGTGTGTGTGTGTGTGTGTGTGTGTGTGTGTGTGTGTGTGTGTGTGTGTGTGTGTGTGTGTGTGTGTGTGTGTGTGTGTGTGTGCGTGTGTGTGTGTGTGCGCGTCAAGCTGGGATCTTGCGTGCACTGCGTCCATGTGTTTAAAATAAGGCGAAGGAGATGGCAAGTGCATGGTGGTTTTTATGTGAATCGACAATCTTCTAAACACAGATTCACAAAGCACTGTAGAATCGAGATGATTCTCTGGTGTTCAACAGAGCCCTTGGTATTTGTTGCACCACTGACGTCTTTAAGATGGTATGTGGAGGGCCCTGAAGAGGCCCCCCCTTAGCCTATGGTACGGGTGGGTGGGGAAGTTACAGAATGTGCTCAGATGTTTGTACTATTCCACTGGTTTGCTCTTCGGCCCTTAATTGGCAGGAACAACAAAAGCATGGCACGAAAAGCCGGCATGTTTTGACAGCATGGCATTCAAATGTAAGTGTAAAACTTAGGAACTTCTGCTTTACCAAAATAAACGCCTGAACACTGACCACGCTAAAAAATAAAGCAGAAATGCAAAAAAATGGAGTTATTATTTAACCACACTAGCTTACTCTTTGAACGGTGAATTGCCATTTGATTCAGTTCCTCCCATGTATTAGCCGTTGGAACACATGACGATATGAACCATTGTGAATGGCACAGGGGAGTGATGTGAGAGTCCTTGAGTGGGTGAGCTCAGTGCTTCCTGACGGCACATCGGGTGGGTCTGGGGGGGTGTCGAACGAGCCTCCTGAGACCATCTTCGTCTCAGAGCTCACACCCCGGCTCTCTCTGCAGATCAGTCCGGACCTCGGGCCCCGTCCAAAGCCTCTCCCGGAGCCCAAATAACGATGGGGCCGACCAACGGAGGAGGGAGCGAGTCGAAGCGGTTGAATCCGAAATAGAATTGAATAACCATGTTGAAGGATGAACACAAATCTGCACAAAAGGCTTTTCTCAGTTTTTGGGGGGCGGGTGGGGGCGGGTTCGAAGAGACCAACCAGCCTCCCGCTCGCAGTCAGGAAACGAAGGCCGTGCCCATATTTGGAAATCAGTCCGGCCGTGGCCAGAGCGGTTTCCGTTGTGGAAGACCCCGCCGGTGTCAGAGACCCCCTCGTGAGACCCCGCCGATGACAGGAGGGGTCTCACGAGGCCCTAGACGACGGCGGCGGCAGCAGCAGCAGCAGCAGCAGCACTCACATCAGCAGCTTTTTATGGTCCAGCTCATGGTGCGGGGGCATCCTGCAGGCGTTGAACACAATCACCTTCCGGCCAAAGTTGTCGTCACCTAGGCAACGCGGCAAGTGGGGGGGGAGAGAGGGGAGAGGAGGGAGACGGCAAGAGCGAGAGAGAGAGAGAGTAAGAAAAGACTTGAATGGAAAGGATTCAGAAACGTTTCGCCCTTTTGCACGTGGAACGATAACGTGCTATTGTGTCCGTGACAAAGAGAAACATTTCTGGAACGTGTTTATGAAGTACCAGTACAAACAAAGACCCCCGGCAGAAGACGCGTCCCCGTTGGCTGACTGACCTGCCACCTCGATGATCTGGTGCCGGGCGATGTCGTAGAAGGGGTGGTCCCAGGCCAGGTGGGGAGAGCCCGCGGCCAAGCTCTGAGAGATCTCCATCTCTGAAAAACACAGACGCACAAACACACATGTAATACTCGTATCCGTATTCACCAACAACAACATGATGACACGGCAGTTTAAATTTGCCCACGTGTTCACCAAAACCACCCCTAAAAGGAGCCCTGTTTGAGGTGATTGTGTGATCAGACGTTTCAACAACTTCCCCAGTGACTTGGTGAAATAACAAGTGGGAGCGTCCACCAAGATCTATGACGGTCAGATCAGTCCACCAGCCTACCCAGTGGACTGTAGCAACTGGAAGGCTGAACCGCCCATCATACATCAGGGTGGACACTCACCCAGTAGTGAGGTCACTGAGTCACAGGGCGGAGCCGGCTCTGAGACGGCTTGAAATGGCGTCCCTCAGGGGCTCCCCGCTGCCAGGGGCTGGACCACTGCCTAGGAGTGCTGACGCTGAGCTAACGCCTAGCTGGCTAGGCGCTGCTTAAGCTACCTGCAGAGCCCCTCAACATCAGGCTTGGGCAGAGCTTAAAACGATGCACCACTTCCACTGCGGCAACCACTGGCATGACGATGGCTCAGCTGTTTGATTTGAAGAATTGAAAATAATTATGGGGCCTCAACAATTTGCATGAACGAAAGACACCACTTCCACCGAGTACCTGAAACAAGAACTTATTTTTAGGAAGCGCTTCAATCACAAGAGATTATTGGGGAGAGAATAAAACGAGAAGAGTCAGAGAGTGAGTGTGTGAAACCGTGCGTGTGCGAGCATGTCGGAGAGTTTGAGTTGAGAGTGAGCGAGCGAGCGAGGGAGGGAGGGAGGGAGGGAGGGAGGGAGTGAGAGTGTTTGTGTCAGAAGGTTGAGTGAGTGAGAAAGTGAGAGGAGAGAAAGGGCGCTAGAGACGGACGTCTTGTGAGAAAGCGTCTAAGTGAGAAGAGAGAGTGCTTCACAGAGATTTCGCGAGAAGTAATTTGAATACGTGTGTGTGTGTGTGTGTGTGTGTGTGTGTGTGTGTGTGTGTGTGTGTGTGTGTGTGTGTGTGTGTGTGTGTGTGTGTGTGTGTGTGTGTGACAATATTTCACAGAGGTTTTTTGAGAAGTAGGATCTGCGTTTGTGTGCGCGTGTGTGTGTACGTGTGTGTGTACGTGTGTGTGTGTGTGTGTGTGTGTGTGTGTGTGTGTGTGTGTGTGTGTGTGTGTGTGTGTGTGTGTGTGTGTGTGTGTGTGTGTGTGTGTGTGTGTTTTACCAGAGTTGCTCATGGCCAACGCATCCGGGGGCCACTTCTGGTCCTCCAGGGGGGACAGTTTGAGGCGGTCCAGCTCGGGGGCCAGCGCGTCCTCGCCCAGGTCCACCAACAGCTCCGCCGACATCGCGACACAGACGCACACACACTCCTACACGATCCACACACACACAACACTGCGCCGTCGGGTCAATCAGGCGTGCAAGTACCCACGCACACACCAACACACACTCTTTGTTTCTCACACACACACACACACACACACACAGGTGTACTGTGGACGGGCAAAGGGCAGTCCTGCAGGAGACGAGAGGCAGCCTGGTGTCAGCGTGTGGACCAGCGTACACGTTATATCAATAAAGTTACATTCAAACTTAGACCTTACTCCTGGTTGCCTAGCCCAGGAGGTATCGTTTGCTGATTTTACCGTGCATTTGGCAGAGACGGCAGGAGAGCTAAGGGTGCGTGGACCAGCACTACAGTTTTACGGGGGGGGTTGACATTTCACCATCGGCATCCACCACCGTTATGACTACCGTAGTTTCTCCACATTCGCCCTTCCTCCCGGTGCTCGCACGATGTCACCGCCATGTCTTTCTCACACACACACACACACACACACACACACACACACACACACACACACACACACACACACACACACACACACACACACACACACACACACACACACACACACACACACACACACACACACACACGACTCATCAACAGAACAGAGGAAAGGAGGGGGGGGGGGTGCTTGAATGTCTGATGTCTGATGCAGTACGTGTGTATGTGATGTGCGTGGATGCGTATGTGCTTGCTCCATCGGCATCTGCATGTCCCACGGCCAAGGCAACAACGTGCTGTTCATGATAACACAGACGCCGCAACCACTTGCGCTAGCCCCCCCTCCCCCCCCCACCACCGTCGTCCTCTACCCCCCCCCCCCCGCCCAATTATAAAAGGCCACAGGACACCTACCTGAAGGCATTGTTGTGTTGTGTTAAGACCACACATGCCCCTGAATGTCACAGAGCGGAGGTCGTGGCAATAGCCATGTGTGCTATACCGGCGTGGTCCCGTCTCTCAAGTCTAAATCCTGAATCTAACGGTTTTTCTGCATGTCGTGTTTACGGAAGATATTGGGAGAGGAAGAAACAAGTCCGCCGCGTGAACACCATGATCAATACCATAGTGTCTGCACATTTGAGCGTAACCCACACACCTCCCTCACTCTCAATCGTCTCTTCCTCTTTCTCAGCACCGTCCACTCTTTCTTCTTCCGCCTCTCTCCCTCGATCTCTTTCACAGCTCGTTCTTCCTCTTTCCCACAAACTGGCCTTGTTCTCCCCCCTCGATCCGCCCCGGGCCACATAACCCGGGCGCGCTCCGTCTCGATGCTGCATGCTCTATGCTAGAACGACGCGGAGAACCAGAAGACGTCATCCTATAGGCCTCAGTAACCCTTCCTCCGCCTCCTATTCTCCCCCTCCATACTGCAGCTCTGCCCCCCCTCCCAGAGTACATAACGACAGAGGGCCGCCGCTGCTGCTGCATGCTGGGACCCTCCTCTTCCACCCCGTGGCGCATAACCTTCACCGCCATCGCCGTGTCCCTCTCCTTCATGTCGCCTTCTACTCCCCCTCCTCCCGTCTCCCCGTCGACCCTTTTTCTCTAAAAACACACACGCACGCACGCACACGCACACGCACGCACACACACACACACACACACACACACACACACACACACACACACACACACACACACACACACACACCACACAACACACACACACACACACACACACTCTCGCTCTATACATCCCTCGTTCCATCTTCCATCTTGGCCCTCCCCCCCTGCGACCCCCCCGGGGGGCCCCCCTCCCCCCCATAGCTCTGTCCCTGCTCGCTGCATCTCCCAGCTCCCTGACGGTATGCAGCGTGACAGCACGTTGCTTTAAATAACTATCACGGCGAGGCTAATCGCCCCGCTCCGGCGCAGCCAGGCCAGATGCCCGGCCGCATGCCGTTCACGTCCATCTCCGCGGACAGGCGTATGTCTGCCTAGTACGCAGTGCACAGAACAGGGGCGGGCATCGTGGGGTTTTTTTCTCCAATACATGTGTGACCACATCGTCGTCAGCATCATCATCATCATCATCATCATCATCATCATCGTAATTGAACGGTTACTGCGAAGAGTCCGACACAGTAACAGAGAGGTCCAATCGTGAAGTTGAAGGAGCAACTGAACCACAGACACTGTAGGAACGATAAAAGGGAGCGTGCATTAGCTATAGAGAGACGGTGAGTCACTCCCATCGATTGGGGTAGGAAAGCACTGATGCTGGCAGGGGATACCGCGAGTGCTGCAATCGATGACAGTTTACAATGGTTGCTTCCTGCTGTATCGATTAGCGCGTGCCCATCACAAGCCACCGTGGCCCAGGATTAGTTTCTTAAAACGGGGTTTGGAAACGAGCTGTGTGTCCGGCCTCTGAGGTAGAGGAACCAAACCCTCCACGAGCTTTCAAATGTCTGCAGCACTAGCCTTCAGCCCTGAACCACAAAAGGAGCGCACACACACGCAACACGTCTCTTGAGAAAACGGTGCACAATGCCAGAACTGTCCTCCTGTGAGGTCGACGCTCAACGCTTGGCCCTGCTTAGCGAACACAATGGATCAAGGACAAGTATCGACTGAGAGCACAAACACTTTAAAAACGTTCAGGACATTGCTGTCCCTGCGTCAGCAGTGGACTGTGCATTTGATGCGGTCCTCATATTCCTGTTTGTGTTTCTCTCCGTTTCTCCCTCCACCGGGTGGAGGGATTAGTCAGTGGACTCACAGAGCAAAGCCGGCCATTGCCCATAGTCCTCTCTGCTCTGTAATGCTCCCTAGACAACCTCTGCATCTCTTACGTCCCTGCATGAATAAAAGATGACATCGAATAAATACCAGACATCAAAAAAAATCCAATGGAGAACAAAAACAGCGTATTAATGAGTTTATGTTTTACATGAAATGACTAAATAGTGCGTGGCTCATGTGTGTGTGTGTGTGTGTGTGTGTGTGTGTGTGTGTGTGTGTGTGTGTGTGTGTGTGTGTGTGTTGTGGTGTGTGTGTGTGTGTGTTGGGATTAGCACACTAATTAGACACCCGGGACTGCTCTTTTGAGTTGGTGCATCACTGCAGTGGTTGTGGTGAGGGTGAGAGGGTGAGAGGATGAGTGTGGGGGGGGGGGGGACACACTAGTGATAAGGCAGCGCTGCACACGTATGTGAAGATGCGCTGTGTGGCAAAGGAGGGCGAACACTGCAAGAGAGAAACGAGAGCAAGGGTGGGGGATACCGCTTCTTCTCCAGGGGGGGTTATGGGATAATCTTGTGCGAGTGTGTGTGCATGTGTGTGCATGAGTTTGCGTGAGTGTGCCTGTGTGTTGCCATGTGTGAGTACATGTGTTTGTGTGTAGATGTGTTTGTGTGCATGTATGCATGCGTGTGTATGCATTTGTGTGCGTGTGTGCTTGCATGTGTGAGTATATGTGAGCGCGTGTTCGAGTGCGATTGTGTGCGTGTGAGGCTTTAGGGGAAAACAATCTAAATTCGACTGCAGTGAGAAGGAGAGAAAGAGCGAAAGGGAGAGCGACACTCAGAGATACAAGAGAGAGAGAGAGAGAGGGAAGTGTTGTTACGTTCAGGCGTGAGAAATGATTTGAATCCTGTTCAACACACTGCGGAATAGGGGGATTTAGAAAGAAAAAAAAAGCTAAAAGAAGACTGAAGAGAGGAGAGGGGACAGGACTGACGACAGTGCACAACGTGACAGTGACAAATCTCTCCACATCATCTCAAAAAATACTTAAAAACACAACGAATCAGAACAATTGACTTGAACACTTCCCCCCCCCAAAAAAAACGAGCTTCCCTCCCTGTAGTTCTCTGCAATAATAGAGCTATTTCAGCATTAATGAGTACAATGGGCCTTAGACGAGAGAAGGAAACAGTGGTTAAGCAAGTGTGTGTGTGTGTGTGTGTGTGTGTGTGTGTGTGTGTGTGTGTGTGTGTGTGTGTGTGTGTGTGTGTGTGTGTGTGTGTGTGTGTGTGTGTGTTGTGTGTGTGTGTGTGTGTGTGTGTGTGTGTGTGTGTGTGTGTGTGTGTGGGGGTGGGGAGGGGGGGCTCTTAAACTGCCTGGTCACATGTCCGCTGAGCGATATGCATGGCTAAGCCATTCGCGCTTTGATATTCTGTCCCGGCCTTTGTCTATTCTGAGCACTCAAGTTTCAGTCAGCAGAAAATGTTGATGACTGAAATGATTACGTCAACGACATACCGTACATCCAATGTTCTGTCATTGAGATGATTGTTGTAAAAAAAAAAACAGCATAACGTTTTTGCGCTATATCCCTGCGAATTGCCCTTTCTACCAACACAATGATGCCAGAAAAT
>OLKM01001234.1:69281-96781 GCA_900291075.1 Melanogrammus aeglefinus | reverse complement strand
ATTCAGACTTCATTACAAGTTAATCAGAGCTGTGTCTTGAGAGGAATTGATCGACTGTACACAACAAGCATCAAGAACACATTTAAATAAAGGCGAGGCTCCAACTCTGCGTATATATGTGTCGTGTGTGTGTATTTGTGTGTAAGCATACTTTGAAGGTGTTGGATGTAATGTGGATGCATGTGTATCTGTGTGTTGAAGACTCTCTACAGCTCAATGTGTGAGTGGCGCTTAGCAGATGGATGGTTCGTCGATGGCCGCCGCTCCCTCTGTGATGGCCTTCACACATTTGGCCATGGTCTGGGAGGACCTGCTGATGGAGTCTACAGGGAGAGAGAGAGGACAAAATTACAAAAAAAAAAAAAGCGTTGCATTCTCACCCATTTTAAACACCCATTTTAGTATACCCGTATTTAAACACGTGATCACAGGATTGTGATGACAAAAGTGTCCATTTAACGGCATGATAGTGTTTTATGTTTGTCATAGTTGTGGATGAAGACAAAGGGTCAACCTGCAAAGCAACAGCACCACCTATGGGGGCATGGCTGTAACTGCCATACATAACGAACTTCATCCGATTCGTTTCGATTCACTTTGGTGCTTGTTCACGCTCGACACAAACGAGCCAATACTTGGAAAAGGTACAATACAGGTGGCCCGCTACTTCAAGCAAGCTCCCGTCTTAAAACGCTTGAACACTCCCTCTCCCTACTACCTCAGATCTACCCCAACCCTCCAAAAAGAGAGGCACCTTTAGGAGGTAAAAACTTTAGGTGGTACAATTATGCATCATGTTTAAGTCCGAAATGGGCTCTAAAACACATTTTTTTAGCACATTTCAAACTCAAACAAGACGCATAATTGTACGTTTAAAAAGCAAAAACACAAGGTGAAAACAGGTGGGTTGTTTGGAGTTTAAAAGTGACATCATAGATTTTAAAAGTGACATCATAGATTTTAAAAGTGACATCACAACCGAAACCGAAGCGGCAAGAGTCCCGCCCACCTGTCATGTAGAAGTCCTTGGCGGTGAGCTGCGGGGGAACCAGGGGCGCGGCGAGCAGCGCCTGGTCCACGGCCTGCGGGGTTCAGAGAGACACGGGGAGGAGGGTCACACATTGACCTCATGTAGCATCGCATTAACCGACGCATTGAGGCAAGGGTTTGGGCTGTTTTTTTTCGGTTTTCTGTGGAGCTTGAATGGTTTGCTGTGGTTAAGTTTAAGTGGAAGAGTGTATCGTTTTATTTGGACAACGCGTTGGCGTCATCTGCTGTATTCAAGTACCGACTACAGGCTAGATAAAAAGGCTGGATTCATTTGGGCCTCCGACAAAAGAAAATGTCACTAGTTTTGGACTGGAAACGATATGGATTGTGCATGTGTTTGCTACCAGTAGAACGATGCTGGTTTAAAAATGGCTACGACTGTGCGCGTGTGTTAGCAGTAATGCTATGGTAACACAAAAAGGTTAATGCTGTGCGTGCGTTTCTCCAGTTATGCTATGCTAACACAAACAAGCTAAGGCTGTGGGTGCGTTTTATAACAGAGCGAGACGTACGCTGGCCAGCTCGTTGGCCTGTTTGAAGTAGTTGGCCCCCTCCACGTCGTCGTAGCGGGTCAGGTTGGGGGAGACCTCGGCCAGCCGGCTGCGGACCTCATCCACCGTGTCGTAGGGCAGTGCCACGCCCGCCAGCTGCACACGCACACGCACACACACACTTTTATATTAAAGAGGCATCAAATGCAGACTTCTAGGGGTTAAAACCCTCCAAGATGAATTCCCACTTCCTCACAGAAGTTCAAAGTTCAAATACTTTATTGTCCCCAGAAACACATAATGGAGGAACACGTGGAACCACAGTGGAATTCATTTGTTTAGAAACCGCTATGAACGAGGAGAAATGCCGCACGACCAGTGTTTAACTTCATGAATAATGTAAGCATTTAAACTTCCTACCAAAAGCAATCACTCCCTTTTAAAATGAACATAATCTCATGCAGGGTGTTTGGAAGCAGTGTGTCCCGTCAGGATACAGCCAGACTTGAGACAGGCCTAGCTTTAGCCTGCAGGGACCTCTAGTGGCGCTACTGGGTTACTTTAGCGCTTGTATGAGTAAGAAGTGAATACGAAAATAAATAGTAGATAAGACAAGCCTACCCTCGTGTATTGAAATGTGATGTAGTCATCCTTTCCTCTACCGGTAAACTTGATGTGTACACCATTATAATTATCAAGCTAAAGCTAGAGGTAGGCATTCGTTTAAACTTAACATCCTAACGTCAATCATTAAATCAAAAAACTTTAATGTGCGCAGGCATGCAGGTGCCCGTGTTACCTCGGACAAGGCCCTGATGATCTGCCAGTCCTCGCGCGCCGTCCCGGGGGCGGTGACGGCGATGCGCGTCTGCTGGCTCCGCCCCTCCGTGTTCACGTAGGTGGCGTTCTTCTCCGTGTAGGCCGCGGACGGCAGGATGATGTCCGCCATGGGCGCCCCCACGTCGCCGTGGTGACCTGGTGGGAGGGGGGCGGAGGGAGTGGGTTAGTGTTGTGCTAGGAGATCGGTGTCGGAGTTGTGGAGAGGGCGGTGCCTACATAACGCTCACACACACTGCTCGTGACCAATAGGGGGCTTGCGTTTAGGGGCGGCCTTGAGGCTGATCCCCCTGGTGCTACTCAGAGACGGGCCACGCCTCGTTGACCTCTGCGTTCGTGGAGACGCTCGGCACCGCCCAGACCGTAGACGGTCATTCGCCGCAGGGGAACGCAGGAAGTCATTGTTGATTGGTCAAAGGCGTGGTGCTCTGTTTTGTTTGGACAGCCGCTCACGAGAACCCATCAAAAAAAAATTATTTGGGATCTTTTCAATGGAGCGGACTCAGTGTTGGGATCTTTTGGGGTTTGCTAGCGCGCGTGTCATGAACATCTGGGGAAGAAACCGCTACACTGCCCCCTTGTGTTCACATTAACGTGACGCATAAACGCAGGCAGATCTGGAGAGCTCCAGGTCGTATTCCTCAGCGCTTAGACGGTCGATCGGTGTGTGGTTGGTTTTGTTGGACCTGGTCCATACCTGTGTGTGTCTGTGTGTGTGTGTCCGTGTGTTGTGTCCGTGTGTACCCTGGTAGATGACGAGGCTGTCCTTTGGCAGGTCGGCCCGGGTGATGCAGCCGGCGTCGGCGCCCAGCAGGAAGAGGATCTTGGGCGGGTTGTTCCGGATGGCCTCCACGCCTGCCTTGTAGCCCAGGTCCAGCGCTGCCACCTGGCTGGCCACCCTGGAGACCAACACACACGGGTTTGAGCCCAACTGATGTGACAGCAGGGGCGACGATGACGCAGCCACGTCTCAAGCGATGAGTTCCAGTCAAGTGAGTCGACGTGGGCTTTCTCCTGATTGGCCATCGGGAGAAAGCCCAACCACCTGCAGGGTTAAGGAGATGGGAGACCAGACCACCACCACCACCCCCTCTATCTGTCTATCTGTCTCTCTCTCTATCTCTGTCTCTGTCTCCGTCTCCGTCTCTCTCTGTCATTTTCTGGTGAAACTGCGTGAAATCTTGTGCGTTTCGCCCGACCAAGCTGGCGAATCCGGTGCCCGAAACCGCACATTTCTGAAACCACCCTCGGAGGTGGTTTCAAGTCTATCTGGACCGATGCGGTTTCGTGTAAGGATTCGTGTGAAACGCAAACGATGACGTCATTAGCCCCCCACCAGCAGGCGGACGTCAGAGTTGCGTTGAATTTTTTATTTATTATTTTATTTGTATTCTTTCTTTCTCATTTGTATTCTTTTTGTAGCTTTAAATAAAGCCCCTTGATACATTTAATCACTAACTATACATTAAAAAAGTACTTCAACTCAATTTAAAAGGTTGAATCTCCTCGTGACTGAATGTTTGTGTGCAGCGCGCACTGCAGGCTGTTTGAGCGCAGGCTTGATGCGCTCCCCTTTTTTCTGTGGAGAACCAGCGCCTTCAATATTTACTACAGCGTTTCTACAGCTCGATGTGGTTTTAGCGATGACTCCGTCTTTACGGAGATATTCCTGAACCCGCATAAAACGAAAGTGGATAGTTTTCGCGCCGTTTCGGCGCCGTGTGGACGACGGGGGCCCCGGTTGATCAGTTGACCAGCTCAAGGTTTAGCGCGGCCGCAATAGCCCGCGGTTTACGGGCTCGGCGTCGGCGTCGGGGGGGGGGCGTTTCTGTCCTCACCTGTGCAGCACGTTGAGGACCTTCCAGCCCTCCTCCACGCCGCTGCTGACGCGGGCGTTCTGCGCCAGCGCCGACACGGCCGCCAGGATGCCGGCGCCGTCGGCGCGCTGCAGGGCGCTGCTGCCCACCACCACCGTGGGGCGCTTGGCCGACGCCAGCACCTGGAGGGGGGGGCGGAATACCGTTGAATGTTTGCATCAGAGGGAAGCAAAACCTTATTGAAGAGGTGCATGCCCGTGTGTGCGTGTGTGTGTGCGTGCGTGCTTGGGTGCGTCATTACCTCACAGAAGGGGGGTGTGTGTGTGTGTGTGTGTGTGTGTGTGTGTGTGTGTGTCATTACCTCACAGAAGGGGTGTGTGTGTGTGTGTCTCATTACCTCACAGAAGGGGTGCGTGCCATTGGCCAGCTGCTGCAGCACGTCAGACTCCTCCCCCAGGTGGTCGTAGGTGTAGCTCAGGTCCACCTCCCGGCCCACCAGGGCCACGCGCAGCTCATTGTGCAGCCAGCTGACGGGGACGGGTGGGGGGACGACATGGGGGACAGGGGGGAGAGGGGTTAGGCTGAGGCGCCGCTGAAACACCACCGGCCGCCAGCACAAAAAGATAATAACTTAATAATCGATCAATACAAAATCCTATTTTTCTTCATGCTAACTTTTCTCATTTAAAAAGGTGACACTTTGTCCAGAAACAGGTTAGCCGGCTCCACAAGTCTTTGTTAAGTCAGCAGAAGAAAACGATATAAAAACGTTTTAATTATACGTTTTCCTCAACAAATACCATCCCGATCGAGGCCAGGGTGGGGGCAGATCGAGGCCAGGGTGGGGCAGATCGAGGCCAGGGTGGGGGCAGATCGAGGCCAGGGTGGGAGCGAGGCCAGGGTGGGAGCGAGGCCAGAGCAGGGCCAGAGCAGGGCCAGAGTGAGGCCAGGCGGGGGCCAGGCGAGGACCAGAGGGGGGCCGTCCACCCGGATGGGGCGCTGATCGCGGCGGACTCGTGGCGGGCGTTGGGCAGATCGGAGGCCGGGTGGGGGCAGATCGAGGCCAGGGTGGGGGCAGATCCGAAGGCAGATCGAGGCCAGGCTGGGGGCAGATCGAGGCCAGGGTGGGGGCAGATCGAGGCCAGGGTGGGGGCAGATCGAGGCAGATCGAGGCCAGGCTGGGGGCAGATCGAGGCCAGGGTGGGAGCGAGGCCGAGCAGGGTAGTTGGAGCGCAGGTCCGTGCTGCGGAGACACGACACAACGACACAGCGTCAAAAGCACCGACACGCACACTGCAGGGGCAACGGCGCAGGGGGCCGTGGGAGCCCAACTCCTGCCTTCAAACCAAACTAAACATCAGATCTGAAGAAGGAGAAATAAACCTCTATATCCTATTGCACTAGTTACAGCCTTAATTCATATCGCCGCTCGCCAAATCGTTGTGAGATCGTACGGTATTGTTCTTTTACAAATCCCCGTCCCTATCGTCTGGCCTTTGGGTTTTAGGGGTGTTGGACTCCCAGCTGGAGGGTTCTGGGTTCATAATAAAGGTTATTTCTTGCTCTTTGGAGCACTAGGGTTAGGGGGGGGGTCATGGAATATGGCCCCTGAAGCCCTTTGAGACTTTACACTGATTAAGGGCCCGAGGGACAAATGACACTGGCTTGACAAGTGCTGGACATGCGTGATGGAAAACAAGCGTCTGTCTGTCTGTCTGCTCTCTTCTCAGCCTCTCTTCTCTCGTCTCTCTCTCTTCATCATCTCTGGCTCCTCTTCGGTCTCTCTCTCTCTCTCTTCTCTCTCCTCTCTCTCTCGTCTCTCTTGGCTCTCTTCTCTCTCTCTCTCCTCTCTCCTGGATCCTTCTGCGTTCTCCCTATCGGCTTCTTCCTCTTCCTCTCTCGATCACTCTGGTTCTCTTCTCTCTCTCTCCTCCTCTCCCTCCCTCGCCTCTCATACTCCGCTTCCTCACGTGCCCTCTGACACCTGACCTCTGTTCTGCGCCCTCTCTCTCCACTTCGTCACTGCTTGACAATGCTCGTCTGCTGTGGAAAACATGCGTCTGTCTCTGTCTGTCTGTCTGTCTGTCTGTCTGTCTGTCTGTCTGTCTGTCTCTCTGTCTCTCTCACCCGGCCCCGTCCATGGGGAACAGCTCCTCCGTGCAGAGGCTGTCTGAGTTCAGTCTGTTGAGCAGGTCCTTGAGGGCCACCAGGGACTCTGCGTCCGCCATGCCGCCGGCGATGGCCGCCACCTCGCTGCCCTGGGCTCCCTGGAGCTGAGGACACACACGGACACACGGACACACGGACACACACACGGACACACACACGGACACAGCTCACGTGGACGCTGAGACACACACACACACGACACACGGACACAGTGAAAAGCTGCTTCTCTTTTAACTGGATTATGGACGGCTGTGCAGCATTTCTCTTTTTTCTTGTGTCTGGCCTCACAGTTTATAAAGGTGGGTGCAGTGTATCCTGGAGTACATTTCTTGCTCCCATCTATTGCAGTGGGATGTTTTTGTACTGGGCGACTTAACACAATTTTTTGCATTTATAATTTGCTTTTTTATTTATCTTTATTTTTTTATTTTTGATTTCTGATATAGGCCTTTTCGCTTTCCTTTAACTGTTAACTGTCAAAAAGATCAAAAGATAGCTCAATAATTTGAGCGTAAAGTTAGGAAAACCCCCACAGCCGGTCAGCTATTAGTGAGCATCCATGCCTAAATACCCAATCAGATTGGCAGCAATATACATCGCAGACGGATCCACATCTCAGCCGTCATTAAAGCCACAAATCCCAAGCACCTGATGGGACGCGAGAGCGCAGAGACTTACTGCTCCTGCCACGCGGGTCAGGGCGTCCTCCCACGAGGTCGCCATCAGCTGACCCGAGGCGCTCTTCACCATTGGCTGGGTCAACCTCTGCCTCTTGAGGCCGTCGTAGGCGAACCTGGAGACAGACACACACGCACACACACACACACACACACACACACACACACACACACACACACACACACACACACACACACACACACACACACACACACACACACGCACAACACACACTCTTAAAAACAATGCATCAAGATTGAACATTTGAAAGCACAACCATATCTAAACTCAAACCACAGGGTCAGCACCAACAACGTAACATTTGGCAATGGCGACTCTGATTGGCTCAAACTGCCACCAGGTGACGGGATCTGCCATGGACCGTATTGGCACGGGCGGCGAGGTCATCGGGGAGGAGCCTACTGCGATAATCTCTTTCCATCCCTGCGGTGAAGCACAGAGTTTTTCCCTCCACTTTAAACATCGAAAAGAGGTATGAACACGTCCATCTCGGACAGGCGTAGAGCCATGGTTCCATGACTCTACGGGTTTACGGACCCGTTACGTCCTTGCGTACCCTCTTTGCGTCCACCGCAAGGGGCCCGACGTGCGCCTCGCAAAAATCGTAACCTTGCGTCGAGGCGACGCAGCAAGCAAGGGCTGTGATTGGTCCGCTCACTAAAAAACCCGACGCAGAACCCAAAACAGGTTCACGACTGCGCCAAAAGCGTCTGCGGGGTCGTCGCGCTGCGTCGACGTGGAACCATAACCGAGCCTTAACACTGCCCTACTAGCTCCGTGGGGGGGGTTAGGGTTAGCTGCTGGGAGTCGGACCTGGTCTTGTCGGAGATCCACTCCTCGTTGACGTCCTCGTTCAGCCGGGGCATGACCCTCATCACCTCCCCACCGCGGGTGCTCACCACGATGTTGCTGCCCACCGCGTCCAGCACGTCGATGGACTCTGTCTTCCTGCGTGGGGGTGGGGGGGGGGGGGGAGAGAGGTGGGCCGTGATCCGTCAGCGCAGGGTGGACTGGGTCGTGCCGGCAGTATTGTGATTGGACCTCTCATAACTACAATTCATATAAAAAAAACCTAGAAGTCTTTTAATCTCTCTAATCTGGTTACTTTTTCGATTTTAAGGCACAATAATATTAAAGCATTCCAATGGGATTACTGTCCAAATTCAGAGTACAGAATTGTTTACGTTATCAGCATTTATTTGGAGCGATAAATAGAGGCCGATTGATTCAGTCAATCATCTTCTTGGGTCTAAGCGAATGCGTGTAATCAATCTATTCTTTCACATCCATTCCCCCGTATATATTTAACCCCTTGAAAACAGTTTTTTTTTTAGCACTTCACATCCAAGTGTGAGGGTTTCTGCATTTGTCCTTTTCTGTAAACGGTCTAGCTCCCTATACAGTACAGCAGGCCTACTCCCACCACAGATCCAGTGGTCCGTGCTCCGTCCTCCCTCTCCCCCCCCCCCCCGGGGCCCCTTACCTGGTCTCCCAGGGCCGCGCGGTGAAGGCGTACGGCTTGGAGGTGAGCGCGCCCACGGGGCAGATGTCGATGACGTTGCCCGACAGCTCCGACATGAACATCTTCTCCACGTACGTGCCGATCTGCAGGTTGTTGCCGACGGCCCGTCGTGCCCAGGTCCTCCACGCCCGCGATCTCGCTGGCAAACCTGCAACCAAAAAAAAAAAGAAAAAAAAAAGGGAACCACGAGTGAGAAATCCCGCCAGAGAGCCACCACGCTCGCGGTTGGTATATTTGTGTCGGATTGTAGTCTCCCAGGGTGAAAGGGCAGGTACCTTTCCGTTATTTGCCCGACCCTTTCAATTGAAATCAATATTTTCCAATAGTATCACAACATCAATATCATACGAATAGAATGCATGGATAGGTCAGAGATCCTGAAACATTTGTGTTAGCTCTGTGTCAAAATGTATGCACTAACTTTAAGAATTCTGCAGCGACCCAAACCACACACCCACCCCGCCACCAGTAAGCACTCCCTCACAAGCACACCACTTACAGCAACAGCACGTTCCCAACAACCACACAAATACCGCACAATCCCCAACCGACATACAGACAAACACAAAAAAAACCCTGCTCCCGGTGGTCCCAAGACGGCCGTTTGCGCACGGCGCTCTCTGGCCCTCTTACCGGACGCAGCGGGTGCACTGGATGCAGCGTGTCATGATGGTCTTGATCAGCGGCCCGATGTTCTTGTCCTCCACCGCCCTCTTGTTCTCGGTGAAGCGACTGCGGTCCGAGCCGAACTGCATGGACTGGTCCTGGTGGGGGGGGGGGGGGGGTTAAGAGCCTGGCGTGTGTGTAGCTTCTGGGGGGGGGGGGGGGGTGTGAGGGGGGTTTGGTTGTGGTCTTGCGCTGACCCGCCCAGCTGTACGTGGGATTGAGGCTTTCGATTGCCCCCCCATCGACTCGCCATCAACACACACACTCCCGTGTGTGTTGATGGCGAGCCGATGGGGGTGCAATCGAAAGCAACGCCTAATACATTTGCGACTCTTGCGGTCGCCTTTGAGTCGCTTTTATCCAAAGTGGACTACATTGCGTTGAGACGGGTCAAACAGTCAGATCAACAGTCGTCAAGGAGCAGGTAGGGGTTATGTGCTCATCATGCTCCAGGATGTCTAGTGGTAAGCTGTGGACGGTGGGGATCGAAGCCAGTAGCTTTCGGCTTGGAGGTGAAGACCTGGAGTATACACATTACACTATCCTGCCCACTGGGCAGGATAGTGTAATGTGTATACTCCGGGTCTTCACCACCCATTGGTAAAACCATCCATCCTGTCATGTCATACTGGTCCTTGAGAGACGGATGCATTTGTAAGCAGTAGGCTGCGTGGTTAACAAAGCCTGGGGGAGGGGGGGGGTTATTGTTACCTGTAGATCACACTCTCCTCCCTGGTCACAGATGGGACAATCCAGGGGGTGGTTGGCCAGCAGGAACTCCATAACTCCCTCTCTGCACGCAGAGAACACCACACGTCATGTCTCAATTATAGAAGGTTTGCTGGCTACCACGTGAACTAGCATTACTGTCCTCACTTCCCTGACCCTCATCGTGCGCCTTCCATTTGTATGCTTTAAAATGTTGCCATTTATTTAGTGACGTTTTCTGCAGTTCCCCATGGATTATGAACTGTGCTATAATCTATTATTATCTATCGATAAGCATCCTCCACTCGGGTGACTCTTTGATTTGGCTAAGCAGATAGCTGGAGAGACAACATTGTAG
The DNA here is from genome assembly GCA_900291075.1 of Melanogrammus aeglefinus. Lineage (NCBI taxonomy): Eukaryota > Metazoa > Chordata > Actinopteri > Gadiformes > Gadidae > Melanogrammus > Melanogrammus aeglefinus. The sequence goes on along the minus strand of OLKM01001234.1, from coordinate 86,464 downwards.
AGATCTGTGTAGATGGTCTTTGGTCGGGGGTGTATACCTTGCTTTACGTGTCTTGTCTGAGTTGGTAAGGATGTTCCAGCCCTTCATGACGGGCATGGCGCAGGCTGCCACTGGCTGTCAACAAATAAACGCAAGCACACACATGTAAACATCCAGGTAGGGACTGTGGCTGAGCCGCATGAAAATTAACTGGACGGCGACGTAAGATATACTCCTTCAGCAACGGACAATGTATTACTCGGTTGTTCTGGTTTTCTAAGGGTACAACACAACTTCCTATTTACAATGTTGAAAAGAGACAACCGATGATTGAAATATAAACAAACATGTATTTTTGGTGAGGGCTTTCATCCAAACCTTGAGTGCATAGATTCATGCCATGGGTGGGCCCCAGGGGGAAGGCACACCTTAAATAGTCTGCAGGGTTATTGCCTTGCTCTATGAAGTTAGGACTAGACAGGACCCAGGGATCCAATAGATCAACTCCACTTCCAGTTGCCAAAATGACACATTAATCTCACCCCCGTGTCTGTACTATACACCATTTATCCGCTATTAAGTCATTTATCAGTAGCGATTTAAGAGCGTAATCCGATACATGTCATTAAAGAGCAGGTGAGGGGATAACGCATCTTGCGCTCGGATGCCTGCAGGCAAGCTGCCAAAGTGGGCTAATTGAAGTACCAGGGAGTCAAACAGCCAACTGACCACATTCCCCTGACCTAACAGGCATGGCTTTCACTGAACCGTGTTCACCTTGGGGGCCTTCTCGATCTCCACCAGACACATCCTGCAATTTCCCGCCACAGACAGTCGCTCGTGGTAACAGAACCTTGGGATCTGGACGCCAACCTTTTCACAGGCCTGAGGGGACACACGCGGGGAAACATACAGTTGGAATATGTGAAGAACAAGCCACCACCACAGACTGTTACCAACCACGCCTATCTAGAACATTATTGTTGTTGTTTTTTTATGACATGACTAGTCAGACAATGATATTGTGAAAAGTTTTAATATGTTTTTTGGTGTATTAAAGAAACATCTGGTCGATAGTTGTATTAAACTGTTGTTTTGAATGTTGGATATGTGTTGTCATTGAAAAATAATCTGCACACGTGGAACGTAATCAGGATGAAGTACTTAACAATGCTGTGGTATAAATAGCTGTAGTCTCTGAAGGTTCTTTTCTCTCCATCTTAGAACATATTATCCCATTTGGGTTTGACTACTTTGCTGTCATATTAAGATCAATATAAGGTCAGGTATGTGACACTTGCCGCTGTTACGCAGAGGCAATCAAAATGACATTACATGAAGTATTGCATGATTCTAGACATTCATACAATACAGTGGCCAATACTTGCGACCACTAAAAAGTTGTAGGTTCCCTTCTTTTACCTGCAAAACAGTGGTGCCAGCCTCCACTTCCACAGGTTTGCCATCCACAAACACCTCCACCATCGTACCGGCAGCGCGTGATTGGGTACGAACTGAAACAACCATAGATACTGACGTTTCAATGTCATCCCAAGTACTACTTATAGTATTATCCACATAGCATAGCAGTATAGATAGATATACTACATAACACGCATATTACTAGTGTACAGATGCATGTAAACACACAGCCTACCATTGTTGGATGGAGCCAGGCTGCCCTTGGCAGCCCCAGATAAAGCTCGCCCGACGGCTGGGAAACGCAACATGATGCTGAAATTGAGACAGACAGCATTCAGCAACATGAACAGGTCCCAAATACAAGGTAGAGTTTATCAACGTTATTATGCATGACATTTAAGTCAATGTGCACCGCATTACGGTCATGCATGTGACATGTCAACATGTCTAAGCACCCAACTGCAAGAATATAGAGTCCTTAAACCATGCATTATTAAGAAGGGGATAGACAGGGAGTGGGGTCTATCCATTTAAAACATTCATATATACGTTGTGTTTAATGTACTAGCAGCTATCCCTGGAGAACCGTCCGCTCATTCACACATAAACACAAAGTTATTGAGGATCCTTGCTAGCATGCTAGCCTCGTTAGCACAGAGCGGTCAAGGGCACGGCGTTACGATGTTATAACAAACTGACTGATTTGTGGGCTTAATGTGACAAAGTCGTCGCGTTATGTCAACCAACAGACTGCAATCATCGCTGTGTGTGAACATGTTTAATTTAGGTTCTTACCTTGTCGCTATTTGGCCTTCTGGACCAGAACAGCGGTGCTTATAACACGCAACCAGTCAGCTCTGATGTATGAGCGGATGTGGCTGAAGATAGAACCCGACCTCTTTTCCGGTCTCGGCTTCAGAGTAAAAGTTTGAGAGAAACTTGCCCGTCAAAAAAAACAGAGTAGCAATGATTATACAATTGTCCAAATAGAAACGAAATAAACACCGACGAAGTGTTTTTTGTTGAAGGTGACTCCGCATGGACACCTACAAAAGCGCTTTATTTAAGATACACAAAATTAACATAAATACACTTCTAGACTTCGGACAGGGCGGTTGGGGGTAGGGGGGTTTGTGGTTGAAACTTATTTTGTTGTTTTCAGACTGATTTTCTGGAGCAGGTAATGGTTGAGATAATTTGACAGCACGATTTCCAAACTCCATTTCCCATAACACAACGCGCTGTGTTACCGGAAGTGACAACGTGTGCAGTTTGTGACAGTCCAGGAAGTGTTTCATGGATACTGGTTTCTAAATAACCAAGAAGAGTCCGTCCTGGGGGATTTATCATCTGGTAGGGACATTTACGGAACACTATATTAATTTACATATAACGAGTGGATTTACTTTATGTATGTTATTGAATAATCTGTGAAGCAGAATGAAGTTTATCCTGGTGAGGTCCTTTTATAAGTGATTTGCAGCAGGCTAGTCAGAGCTTCCTAACGCTAGCCAGTAGATTTAACAAACATGTCGTATTTGTTTGTACAGTTACGTACGGTTTTAGTGTCTGAATGTCTCTAGCATTGATTGATTTTGTAGGAAAGGGTTTGTAAAAACATTTTCAGTTGGATATTCACTGTGTGTGTGTGTGTGTGTGTGTGTGTGTGTGTGTGTGTGTGTGTGTGTGTGTGTGTGTGTTGTGTATAGTAGCCCTTCCTGTTCCAGCTCTTTCTTTCTTTTCTTCTTCTACAACTTCATATTCTAGCGATGTGTACCAGCTAGAATGTGATCCACAGGCCTGCCCTCTACAACCCACCACAACAAACTATTTCTTATAAGGTGGGTGACTGCTCTTAATTACATTACACCTGCTCCTTAAGAGCTAGACATATCTTTAAAGGGATAGATCCACCAGCCACCTACTTCTGTGTGGATGCTGCCATTTGTGATGTCACTACAGGGGATAGAGGGTTGGGCTATTCAGCATCACACCTGGTGGTAAAATAGGACTCTTTAAAAATGGCTAAATTACTGCACAAAATCACACAGAGCTGCACGTTAGAATTCAGCAATCCCCAAAACAAGACCGCGACGTATAACACAAAATGCACACAAGTCGACGACAATGAGAGCGGTTAACAACCCCAGCGGCCGAGTCGTCACAGCGTCATCAAGCCAGCCGTCCCGATGGTAACGCCGTCCTTGTTGTCTCTTTCTCCGGCCCCCGGTAGCAGAGCGAGCGTCGCCATGCTGCCCACCACCTCGCGACACGGCGCCGAGACGGGCCTGCGGGACGCGGCGCGCCACACGGCCGGCGCCAAGCGCTACAAGTACCTGCGGCGGCTGCTGCACCTCCGGCAGATGGACTTTGAGTTCGCCGTGTGGCAGATGCTGTACCTGTTCACGTCGCCGCAGCGCGTCTACCGCAACTTCCACTACCGCAAGCAGACCAAGGACCAGTGGGCCCGCGACGACCCGGCCTTCCTGGTGCTGCTGAGCGTGTGGCTGTGCGGTAAGGCAGTCTGCTGATGAGCTCCCGCTGGTGGGCTGTGATGATTTGCATTATCTTTGATTTTTGTTAATTTGGTTTCAACCGTTATGGTATCGGGAAGTCTCATTGAGATCGAGATCTGTTCCGCAAGAGAGGGCTGAACCCAATTATACTTTAGATATCGGAAAGTAGACGGTTGTAGAGACACCGGTGTACAACCAAAACATTCACCAATATTGGCAAAGATATAAGCAGGCAATATTTTGAGCTCCCTCGATGAAATGAGGAACTCTAGTTTTAGATTTAGCTGGAGTTCGCTCCAGAGATATAGGGTGCAACAGTAATAACACATTCATAACACACGATTGTACTGGGTAGACCAGGGCGTTTCCTAACCCTTGGGTCGGTGGGACAATTGGCTGATGAATAAGCTTCAGTAGTAGAATAGAATAAATGTATCGTCCTTGCAGAGAGTACAGTGGAATTGAGCCGCTGAGATACTGCACTTCCGGGTATTGCACATTTGCTGTAATTTGAAAATACATTGCCGTGGCGCTACAAGCTAATAGTGCAGTATGGAATATAGACATACAAAGCTGAAGTTGTAGAGTGGGCATCAGTGCAGTGGTCTGTATGTGTAACGGTCGTCTCAGTCACAGCTTTAGATATCACGATACATTTGGTCTTTTTTTTGTTTATGAAATCCCATGTGAAGACCCAGATCTCCCTCTTTATGCTCTCCTCTTCTCTTTCTCTTCTCTGCTTCTGTCTGTCTGTCTGTCTGTCTGTCTGTCTGTCTGTCTGTCTGTCTGTCTGTCTGTCTGTCTGTCTGTCTGTCTGTCTCTCTGTCTGTCTCTCTGTCTGTCTCTGTCTGTCTGTCTTCTGTCTGTCTCTGTCTGTCTGTCTCTCTGTCTGTCTGTCTGTCTGTCTGTCTCTCTGTCTCTCTCTCTGTCTCTGTCTCTGTCTCTCTCGCTCTCTCTCTCTCTCTCTCTGCTCCACAGTGTCCACCATTGGCTTCGGCCTGGTCCTTGACCTGGGCTTTGTGGGGACCCTGAAGCTGCTGCTCTGGGTGGTCTTCATCGACTGCATCGGCGTCGGCCTGCTGATATCCACCCTCATGTGGTGAGGTCCTCACCCCCCCCCCCCCCCCCCCCTTTATTATACAAACTGGACTGTTTGTTCCCTCTCCAGAAGACCATACGTAGCTGTTGTCGTCAAGAAAGATGTGCTCACCATACTTCAGACAGGATTTGATCAATTTGGTTTGTTCCGGCAATGTCGGGCTGTGAATTGTCGTGAAGAACGCCAAACGCCCGCCGTGACGGTGTAACGTTGCTTCGGGGTTGCCGGTTCATTGGAATGTCGACCATGTGACCCGCAGGGGCGTGACCAACAAGTACCTGCTGAAGCAGCCCGGCAAGGACTACGACGTGGAGTGGGGCTACGCCTTCGACGTGCACCTCAACGCTTTCTACCCGCTGCTCGTCATCCTGCACTTCCTGCAGCTGTTCTTCATCAACCGTGAGTGGGGAAGTGTGTCTGTCTGCCTGTCTGCCTGTCTGTCTGTCTGTCTGTGTCTGTCTGTCTGTCTGTCTGTCTGTCTGTCTGTCTCTGTGTCTGTGTCTGTGTCTGTGTGTGTGTGTGTCTGTGTGTGTGTCTCAAATATAGCCTTTAATCCCAGCTACTACAATCCCAAAGTGCTTCAAAGTTTTATTGACACCCCTCCTAATCGTAGTTTAAGTCTGATAGTTTAAGTTTGATAGTTGAATTGTTTTGTGACTAACTCTCGTACGTTGCCGTTGTGTCTCAGACGTCGTGGTGATCAACTCTGATTGGTTCCTGGGCCTGGTGGTTGGCAACACGCTGTGGCTGGTGGCCATCGGGTACTACCTCTACATCACCTTCCTGGGCTACAACGGTAAGCCTTTTGATCAACGCCAATCCATACCCTCGGGTTCTGACTCTTAAAGGTTCCTCAATGCATGAAATACTTATATGATTAATTTAAGTGATGAATCGAAAAGTATCTGTTTTGACTTTGTTTTTGGTTCTCTGCTCCCCGTCCCCTCTGTTCTTCCAATGCTCCATTGGTTCTCCGTTGGTCACCGCGTGGTTCTCCGTTGGTCACCGTGTGGTTCTCCGTTGGTCACCGTGTGGTTCTCCGTTGGTCACCGTGTGGTTCACCGTGTGGTTCTCCATGTGGTTGCCTGACGGTTCTCCGTGTTGTCACCTGACGGTTCTCCGTTGTTTCACCTGATGGATCACCGTGGTTCTCCGTTGGGTTCCCTGATGGCTCTCGGTTGCAGCCCTTCCCTTCCTGAAGAACACGGTGGTGCTGCTCTACCCCTTCGCCCTGCTGGCTATCCTCTACATCCTGTCTGTCTCGCTGGGCTGGAACCTCACGCAGGGCCTCTGCTGGTTCTACCAGTACCGGGTCAAGTAGAGCGGGAGAGAGGCGCACAGCTACACTCCGGTGGGTGGGTGGCGTGGGTGGGTGGTGTGTGTTGTGTGTGTGTGTGTGTGTGTGTGTGTGTGTGTGGTGTGTGTGTGTGTGTGTGTGTGGTGTGTGTGTGTGTGTGTGTGTGTGTGTGTGTGTGTGTGTGTGTGTGTGTGTGTGTGTGTGTGTGTGTGTGTTCCTTCATTGGTTTGGACACCCGGAACCCTTCCTGGTCGGGGAAGGGTTCTGTGACGATTGTTCTTGGACTAATGGCGAATGATTTGTAAATAACCGCTGGTTGAAGACGTTATTCTGGATTTGGAGAAGAGCAACGTATCTTTTGGGGTTTTCTTCTTGGATTTAGAAACAAACAGATAAAAAAAAGATATGAGGATCTTGGTTTAAGTGCTGTTGATCGAGAAATGTTGAAAAAATGAAGGCAGGAAGCGCATTGTAAGCATACTTGTTCAGCTGTTGGTAGCAGTTTTCTTTCTCTCTCAACAAAAGTGTACATTCCAAAGCGCTTTCAATAAAAAAACGTTTTATTTCTAGTCCGATTGTGTGTTTTCAATTTTTTTTTTTGGTTTAACTTGAACACCGCTTGGCAAAACTATTAGTTGTCTATGCCCGAAACACTAGACATCATTTTAAACAAAACAAGACCTCCAGAACCGTGAAGTAAAACCTGGTTCCAAAATATTTTTTATTTCAGAATATCAACCTTGGGCGTTTTTTCAATTTTGACATCATTACCAGGATTGATATAATTTGTATACAACTACTTGTGTCAAACAGTAATCCCTGGTAGGACAGACTTGTTACACCAGCTCCACAACGTGGTCCCCTCTACTTGAGCGCATTCATCATCATCCCCTTGAACTTCTCCAGGTCAACCTTCTTTATGATGGTGGCCTTGTGTTTGTGCGTCAGTAGCTCCATGTAGTCCAGCACAATCATGCCTACTGCCCCTCCGTCTCCACCGCCACCGCCACCTACAGGACAACAGCAGCATTTCACCCTTTAAAAATAGGTATTATTTGAGTCCTAGCCAACCGACAGCTGTTAGTGAGTGCAATGCGCTGTGAGTATCTGTTTCTAGTTGACCGTGCCTGCCTCTGTATGAGACCATTTAGATATTAGACCGCTCCTTGTTAATTTCTGACCAATCAGGGTATCCCTTCTGTGATTAGTTCAGGGAATCCATCTCTACAGTCGATCACAGGTGCGTGAAACACAACACTTCTCAATACCAGAGTAACGTAGGGATCGAGGGGAAATGTTTTTGGTTGTTTCGATTAACATTCTTGGTCTCTTCTGCCCTCTCTACAGCAGCTTTAAAGATACACTCATCGATGGGTTAATCTGAAATAATGTGGGGAAAGTCAATGGCACGGGCACCCAATCGTACAGGTCTCTTCTACTTTTCCTGCCGTAAGGTCCCTGATTGGTCACGCTTGCATGTCAATCGACAACTCTACCTGAAAGGTAGGCGGTTCTCGACAACACATGTCCCGGGCTCTTTGAGACTCACCCGTCACATGACCTCAAAGGAAGCAGGTGTACACATTGTAGTAGACCCATGAACAATAAATAAATGCAACACTTAAACCCAAGCCATCTCTCGTCTTCGGTCTCGGTGAGGATGGAGCCGTCGATGGCGGCGGCAATGACGTAGGAGTCGCAGGAAACAAAGCCGCTTCCCGCCACAAACTCAGATTGGTAGCCCGCAGACTTAGCTAACAGATGGACAGAAGGGCGCAGAAGTCTGCTCTAATAACACGCACACGCACACACACACACACACACACACACACACACACACACACACACACACACACACACACACACACACACACACACACACACACTCCTGGGATGCAAAGTGTTGAATGAGTTTATATCATATTTCCTTTCTTTATCCAAAGCATCTGACAGTGAATTCAGATTCCATCTCATCAAGGAGCGCGTAGGCGGTGGGGGGGGGAGGTCCCGCTCATGGATGCCTTCAGGCTGGAGATTGAACCAATTACGACAAAGGGCTGGGAGCCAAAAACGCGAGCCACCGGCTTACTCCCTCCTCCAAAAGAGAGTTCAGAAAGGCCTGCATTGACGGTGTGTCGTGTGTGTGCGTGTGATCCATACCTCCCTGGTGTGATTGTAGATCCTCCCCATGAAGCAAGCCTTCTCTGTGTCTCTCTGTGGGCCAGCCACTCATCACAAAAGGACTATAAAAGGGAAAGGAACCAAAGATAAATACGGTCAGAGTTAAATAAACGATAAATTCAGTATTTTTGGATCCATGTTATTAAGGAGCAGGGTGGGGGATTATGTGCAAGACTCCCTTAATGCATGGGCTTACCTTTTTTTTTATATACTTATTTTAATACTTGCTGATAGGATCAGCGTAGGCCCAAGACAATGTGATTTTTTTGTTTTGGGCTTACAAAGATCAGAGGCCTATCGTCGACAACAGCAAAATGTCAGAAAATAATTTACACATCATGTAAGATCCCCTCTCAGGGGCCTATGAAACCTCTCAGCCCCAGGGCCCAATGGCAGGTTAATGCAGGCCTGGTTTGTTGGCGTGGTAGTTATGAATTAAGAGGCAATTTGGGTTGAATCACTGAAGTAACCAGTGTTTTCATGCTGCAGTTTTCTTCTCAAGGCTGAGAACTTTTCGTAAAAAATAAATTCTGATGCCGTCAACAACTTTTACGCTCCAAGAAAATTAAATGAGAACATGTGCCCCCGTGTCACAAAAAGTTGCCCCCCCCATCCCCCATATCAATTATTCCTAGATTTATGCAATTTAAAAAATATATTTAATAATAATTGAAATATTTCACAAAAATACAATAGGCTACCAGCCGTCAGCGATTTCTACACTCCAATAAAACAAATTGAGAGTAATTAAAGATGACCCAGCTGCTGCTAATGTCTACCAACACCGCGGCTATCTAGCTAGCTAGCGACCCGCACCCAGGGCAGTTTGTTGCGGCAGGAGAACCTCCCAGCTGGAGACGAAGGTGGGGCGGCGGTGCTGCGTCAGGACGGTGAAGGCTGACTCGGGGTCCGCCACAAAGTTGAGCTCCACGCAAACAGTGGTGTGGCCCCCTGGCTGCAACAAACACACACACAAACACACGCACGCACGCACGCACGCACACACACACACACACACACACACACACACACACACACACACACACACACACACACACACACACACACACACACACACACACACACACACAGATAAAAAACTATCAGAACTAAACAGTACTTAGGATCAGTTTCCATTTTGAACGTCTTTATTTCCTTGTAGCCTATCACCTACTATCCTGTTGCTTTTATTTATGAGAAGCACATTGTATTGTCACTGTATGTGAAGGCTACACTTGCCCTCATCTATAGCTGGTTTACCAGTAGGCCTACACAACGTTTAAAACTGAGCAAAGTCGATGCCAACAGAATGTCACAACGTCAACCAATAGTAAAGTATGTGATATGATGGTTGATTCTTCTATATTGAGTAAAGCTTTCATGTTCCGCGATGTTAATGCTTGCACTAGTAAACCATACGTCACCAACTGGGCAACTCTGTTATCAAAATCTGGCCCCAGTTGCCGAACTGGAAGTAGAATCATAAGAGCGTCATGAGGTGTCGTTCATGAGAACTTTCCAACGTAGCACAAATGTGTTCTCCATAATTCCCAGCGATGTGAACGTGCCTTTAGCACCAGTGCACATAGTTAAAGCGATTATAAAATGTCTACAATTAATGTTATTAATTAATGTGATTACTATAATTTGCACAAAATTGTGTTGTTTTTTTGATGTCGTCAAACGGCCAATAATTAGTAAGTGCTCCTCATTCTTTATGCAAATTCTGCGTTTTCAATGCTCATTGAACATCATTTGTCCTAAAATACTTCGTATTATTCTAGTAAAACTACATAATTTACTTAAAGGTCCCATATTATACCTCCAGGTGTGAGTGTGATTAGCCGTTACAAGCCGTTTAGGAAAACCTGCCACTTCTGACATCACAAGTGGGCATGTCCACCTAGATGGTATGACGGATAGATGAGCAACGTTTATTACAGTCCACTGGGTAGGCTGGTAGACTGATCTATCCATCACACATCTAGGTGGACACGCCCACTTGTGATGTCACTCAAACACAGGCAGAGGCAGATTTTCATAATGGCTTGTAACGGCTAAACCCACTTATCCCATGTTTTTAACTGAAATAGGTATTAGCGGAGCATGTTTGTGTGGAACGTTTCCTCTTTAACCAACAAATCATCAACGCCATGTTGTCTAACGTCATGATGTGGAAGTTGCAACACCCAGGGCTACAACTCACGTCCCCCCCTTTGGCAATCTTTGAGCACGCGGAGCACGTTCCTGCACGAGTTCTCCAGCGCCAAGTTGCCGTGCGTGCACGTGATCCCCAGCACGTGCACGTCGGGGACAGCCATGGCGAGCATGATGCCCTGGGCGTCGTCCATCCACACCCGTGTCCACATCCAGCAACAACTTTGTCTTCCCCCTGATCGGTTTAGAAAACTGTTAAGCAATAGTTGCAATGATAATTATTTAAGACTAATAAGTTAACGCAAACAGAATTACACAAACACACACACACACACACACACACACACACACACACACACACACACACACACACACACACACAACACACACACACACACACACACACACACACACACACACACACACACACACACACACACACACACACACACACACACACACACACGGTTTCCAGAAGTGTTGCGATATAAAGTTAAAGGTATAAAATGTAAAGGACATAAGCAGCGTTTGATTGGTTGTTTGTTCGATGATCATGCACTTGATTAGCTGCTACAAAAGGAGACCCCTGCTGCAGTGTGCTGCCGTCAGTCCTGTGATCAGAGGAAGGTTCCTGCAGTCTGAAGTGTGTCTCTGTACATCATAAAAAGGATTGCGTAGAGTAGACAAACAGGTTTTGTTTTTTCGTGGTCTAATCCGTACCGATTTTTTTTTGATTACTTTTGAATTTTATTTAAGAAAAATGCACTGTGAGTGGCTTGTCTGGTCCTGATGTTTTGTGTTGAGGACCACAATGGAAATAATTCCTGGACTTTATTGTGTTTTTATCCTCAGTTGTATTTAATGTCTTTTTATTTGTGTAAGGCATTTGTTTGGTATCATTTAATAAACCATTCAAATCCCCCCCCAAAAAATGTAGGCCTAATAAAAAAATGAATTATAACTGCTGTACTGAAAAACATACCGAGGAGTTGTGCACACTGACATGCTTTTATCTACATTGGTGTGATAGGAGCCCCCCCATCAATACCAGGGTCTGCTTGACTCAATAGTAAGTGCTTGTGTTGACTTCTATCAGGAAGGTTGCTAGTTTGATCCCCGGATCCTCCTAGCTGAGTTGTCTCTGAGCATGACTGTAGTCCTCACCCTGCTCCCGAAGAGCTAAATGTCATCTTGCAATGTTGTGGGCTTTGGTTATGTAATTAAATATGTCGACGACATGGTCGGCCTTTGTCTGAACAGATAAAAACCTGCCTGTTGCACCGTCATCATGCCCATTTAAACATTCCTCTGTAGTTCCTGCACTCTGTGAGGCTGTACATCATGTTCCCTGAAGCTCTCAAGAAGATGTGCACTCTGGCTCTGTCTTCAGTCATAAAATCTCTGCCTTTACTCTTTCTACAAACAGGGCAAAACCAATGTCTAGGGATGATGTTCAAATGAAAGATATGGTTTGTGTGTGAGTGGATGCGGTGAATATAAGGCAAGGTGCCCATCTGAAAGGGTAACTCAGCACAGCGCATGCACCAACTACAATAGTGCCCCACTGAAGCAGCGTGAAAACCTGCTTATATAACCCCAGCCCTCAAGACTCAGGTGTGGTAAATTAGGTAATTAGGACACTGAGGCCTAGCCCTGCCCATGCAGTGGCAGCTATGACCAAAAGAGAGGGTGCAGGGGTAGTCACAGTGTGTCAACATCAATATGTTTTAGGTTAAGCACTATTTTGTGTTCTCAATACTGTTATCTTACGTGTGGTTATGTGTGATTAGTACATACTACACAGAAACCTCCCTAGATAGCGCAATCTGATTGGTTCGCAATCTCGGGATAATCTTCATTATCCACCGACGAAACTCGGGATAATGATTGTCGCGAAATGGCGGGCGCAAACTCTCGTTTTGCTACAGTGACAGACTCGGAAATCACGCAATCAAAAAAACACCAAAAAAGCCACAAAATATGGACTACGTGTTTTTCAAGGTAAAAAGTGATTTTAATGTTTCGATATAAGTTAAAAACCACTGCACTGTTCACAATTTTGTTACAAATTGTTGCATTTTGCCGGACAAAATGAAAACTGTATTTTGAATGTTTCAATTCGCTGTTTACTTTAGAGTGGTTTGCACAGCAAGATGGATTTTCATCGGAAATTCAAGACATGGAAAAGGAGGAGGTCAACAAATGTCTGCAGAAATTTTACCTTTCTGCCAGAAAGCATGACGATGGATATTACAGCAAAGCCAGTTTGACATCGATCAGGTCCGCCATTTTTGCGAGACGAAACAAACAACAAGCCCTATTCCATAATAGGCAATCCAGACTTTCTAGTTTTGGCTTGTTTTGATGATGTTCCCGTGTAGTATTCCGGCTCGGGGACTATTTAACACTATCCACTTCGCCTTCGGCGAATAATTGTTAATTATGATTGATGACCTTAACACAAATACCCTTACGTAAGACTCCTCTGGATTTACAATTTGCAACACATTTCCAACATAAATAATGATATTAATATCAAGTTGGTGACAGCATGTGTTTATAACTATATTTATATTCGTCAATATATATCCAAATAGAGGCAAAATTGTCACAAATAAACAGTAGGGAAGTAAAAAGATATCTTGTGTACTGTCTTGGTCCTGGTTAAAAATGGCAACCAGGACCAAGAGTTGGTCCTGGTAAAACTAAGATTTCAAATTAGTTTTTACCTTGGCAACCTCCAGGATATCTTTAATGTAGTTGGCTACATCTACATTAAAGAGAAGGGCTCTTTCTTCGTCTCTTCACATGTCATTCTATCACATCTGAATACAAAACCCTTATCCAACTTAATTGTATAATCCTTAACAACAACTTCTGTTGCAACAGAATCATCAGGATTTGTTTGCAGTATACAGATCTCCATCCAATCCATTTCAGGCACCACTCTTCTAACATTAAGGTGCGACAGTCCAAGCCCTCTACAGGAGTAACAGTCCGAGGGTTTACTTAAGCTGAGCTGTTAACCTTCTTTCTGGGAGACTCACTGTGGAGCCGATTGCTGGAGGGCTGGGTGACTTTAAACTGACGGAGGACCGATGGCATGGTGGGGGGAGGAGCCTATGGAAGTGAGCGGACGGGGGGGGGCCTATTTAAGGGGGCTTCACGGAGGGAGAGACAATGGCGGAGATCGTCTGGTTTGGCCTGACTATGAACCCCTCCCCTTGCTCTCCATCGGGGCTTTAACTTTGATAAAGCTGTATCCCCTGACAACAGTCCCGCCGCGTGAAGTTTCCCCCCCGCGACTTCCTTTTGGAAAACAACCCTGTCAGGTCTCAAGGTCCGAGTCCAGGCCCGACTCGGAGTCGCCCGGGGCCGTGGCGCCGTCGGCCGGGGCCGTGGCGCCGTCGGCCGGGGCCGTGGCGCCGTCGGCCGGGGCCGTGGCGCCGTCGGCCGGGGCCGTGGCGCCGTCGGCCGGGGCCGTGGCGCCGTCGGCCATGGCGGGCCGGGCCAGGTTGGCCCTGACCCGCGCCTGGTCCACGGCGTCCAGCAGGCTCTTGGAGTCCACGGCCAGCGTGTGGGCGGCGGCCAGCATCTGGCGCTGGCAGTCTTGCCGCAGCGAGGTCACGGCGTTCTGCTGGGCCAGCCTCATCTTGCTGATCAGCTCGCTGAGGTCCTTGTTGAGCAGGCGCTCGGTCCCCTTGATCTGGGGGGGAGGGCGGACAGGGGGGAGGAGGGCATTTAAGGGGGAGGGTGAGGCAGGGTGAGAGACATGAGGGCTCGATTAACCACAACCGTGTTTGTTGAATTGAACGGCTGCGTGATACATGGTTGCGTTTCGGTCGCAGCCTAGAGCCCTGCGCGTAATCCTTTGACCCTTTCCTGCCAACCGCACAGGAACCCTTAAATATAAACTTTCCAGAATTACCCCAGCCTTTACACGGGTATGGCCTATTTACAGGTTTGTTTTTTTCAAGCCATAGTTGCGGATAAGCAAGTGCGGATTGTGTACGACGCGGTCTGTATTCGTTAAAACCGTGGTAATATGATTGCTCTTTAATCTTACCTACAGCACCTTACTAATGCAAGAATTATCTCCTCAATTTTACCTACAGCCCCTTTAATAACACTAGCAATAATTACAATGGGCTCTATGCACAACTCCACTACTTCCTGGACTTAGTGCTGCTCCTTTATTTCCTGTCTTACATTACTGGACAAACTGATTAATCCAGGTGTGTCTGAGTAGTCACAATGGTCAGACACACCTGGATTAATCAGTTTATCCAATAATGTAAGACAGGAAATAAAGGAGCAGCATTAAGTTCAGGAAGTAGTGGAGCTGTGCAAAGAGCCCATTAGGGCATTTGGCAGACCCTTTTATCTAAAGCGTCTTACATCGGTTAATACACACATTGTTGACAGACTGACGGCAGAGTCAACCATGCAAGGCGACAGCCAGCTGTTGGGGTTAACTGTCCTGCTCAGGGACACATCAACACTCAGCTAGGAGGACTGGGGATCGAACTAGCAACCTTTCGGTTACAAGACAACCTTTCGGTTACAAGACAACCTTTCGGTTACAAGACAACCTTTCGGTTACAAGACAACCTTTCGGTTACAAGACAACCTTTCGGTTACAAGACAACCTTTCGGTTACAAGACAACCTTTCGGTTACAAGACAACCTTTCAGTTACAAGACAACTGCTCTACTTCCTGAGCTAAGCCGACCCCCAATAGCAATAGCTCTTCAATCGTACATACAGCCCCTTCAATAATACAAGTAATAGCTCTTCAATAGTATCAACAGCCCCTTTAATAATGCTCTTCAACAACCCACCTCGGTCCTGACGGAGCTGTGCAGGGATGGGAGGATGTCATCCACACTCTGGAGCAGGGTGCGCAGGTTGACCCCAACCGCCTAGGGGAGAAATACCTTTTTAAACCTTCGCATAATCAAGATAGTTTGGCACATCCTGTCAGACTGTTGAGTAGAGTTGTAAAGTTTGGAGCAACGTTTGTTTGGCTCGGCATGTAAAGGGAACACAGGACACTTAGACATTAGACCCTGAGAGGCGTGGATGGGGATTGAACCCATGATCTTCGGTTTACGAGACCGACGCCTTACCACTGGGCCACCACGCCTCACGGAAGAAATTATCTGCTCTTTAAAAATTGCTTTAGTTTTCATTGCACTTCATCCTGGTTTTGGATGTCTTTGTCGTGCAGTGTCAATCAAGAGGAATGAGATGGTTTAGACCACGATGCAACTCATGCTCAGACTCCACTCCACACAAACGATAGAGGTATCATAGGATTTTGTGTAAACATACCAAAATCCTTGTCAATCTCAAGGTGTAACGTATAGGGCAACTTTTTTTTAATAGGTGTGTTGAGAGACACTTTCACTTTACATATTCTGATTGACATCTAGAGGCATGAATGGGATTTGAACCCACAATCTTCTGTTTACGAGACCGACGCCTTACCACTTGGTCACCACGCCACATGAAATCTATATCTGCTCTTTAAAAATACTTTTTCTTTTTACTGGACTTCATGGTTTTAGATGTCTTCAACCGCAGTACTACTACTTGTAAACTAATTCCTTGCGAACAATATAGTTACATAGCTTTGGACTAGGAATTACATAGCTTGGACTAGGTTTTGTTCAAATGGACATGATTTGGGTCTGTAAACATTATCTTTGGTTGACAAGAACCACATAGCCTTCGCGCCACAAACACGGTCTACGCTTTTGAAATGTTGACTTGCTCTTCATTGGATATCTTTGTGGCAGTTTTGAACATGGGATTCCTTAATCTTGGTGTTTTGAGAGTATTTCATACATCGTGCTCAGTAACCAATCGTACGACCAATTTCATTTCCTCGCTGGTAACACAACGTGTATGTTTCATCATCGGTTCCCAAAGGTGCTCGCTCTCTCTCTCTCTCTCTCTCTCTCTCTCTCTCTCTCTCTCTCTCTCTCTCTCTCTCCCTCTCTCTCTCTCTCTCTCTCTCTCTCTCTCTCTCTTCTCTCTCTCTCTCTCTCTCTCTCTCTCTCTCTCTCTCTCTCTCTCTCTCTCTCTCTCTCTCTCTCTCTCTCTCTCTCTCTCTCTCTCTCTCTCTCTCCCGTCCACAGTGTAGCTCACTCTACCTTCACAGCGGTTGGATACTGGGAGGCAGACAGTGTTTTGACGTCGTTCTTCAGGCGGACCACTTCCTTCACCATCGCCATGACGCTGCTGTACACCTGGTCACCTGACCTGTCCATCTCTGCTGTGGGTAAGGGCTTCGACATCACACACACACACACACACACACGCACACACACACGCACGCACGCACAGACACACACACACACAGACACACAGACACACAGACACACAGACACACAAACACACGCACACACACACACACACACACACACACACCACACACACACACACACACACACACACACACACACACACACACACACACACCACACACACACACACACACAGACACACAGACACACAGACACGCACA
>OLKM01001234.1:56781-64281 GCA_900291075.1 Melanogrammus aeglefinus | reverse complement strand
ATATCCTTATTATTTTATTTACACAAATGGACCTTACAACTGGCCTCCCTTAAAGACTGAACTCATGACTACACAAACAATTATGAGGCCTAATGACCTATCTTTACTTTTAAAACTTCCCTCATTAACACACACTTTTTAATTCCAGTAACCATTCCAACCAATAACCAATTCCAGCAGTAACAATTAACACACTAGAATTCATACACACATATTATATATATATGTGTATATATATATATATATATATATATATATATATATATATATATATATATATATATATATATATATATATATATATATATATATATATATATATATTATATCAATTCATATACATATACATTATATCAATTCATATATGCACATATATATCATATCAATTCATATACACATATTAGCCTAATTATTTACTTACATTAAAACACATATTACTAACTCAAACAAAGTAATGCCTCACAACTGTCCATTTTTCAACACTGAACTCATGAAGAAACAAACAACATTAAATGATTAGGCCTTAATGACCTATCTCTTAGCTTTTAAAATAACAACATCTAAAACTTCTCACATCAACACATACAGTTAATTATGTTCTCCATAGAAGATTACTCAGTGGCCTTCCTTCTAGACTTCAAATATGCAAACTGAAACGGCGACGAAAACTCGCGCGAGGGTGTCCTGAGATGCAGCGTGACGATTTTGTCGCGAGTGTATTTTATTGGTTAAGAATCCAAACCAAACAAATCGTCGAGGGATGTAAACACATTCAACAGGAAAGGCAGTGTGTTACTTATCCAACCAATAAGAAGGGTTTAGGGGCGGAGCACCCGCCGCGAAATGTCGTCCCAGATAGAGACAACGCGCGAGCGATAAATTTCAGGGTTTGAGCGACATCGCTGGCACGGCGCCGCCGTCGCTCCGCGGCACGTCAGGTCAGGCTCATTGAAAAGTACACATTCTAATCACTTTTCGAGTTGCAATAAAGTGCTCACATCAAGGAAAGTAAGGACTGCGTTATAACGTGATATTTGTCAACAACGTTGTCAAGGGCCCCTTTGATGTCAGGGCCCTGGGCAAGTGCCCAATTGCCCTAATGGTTAATCCGGCCTTGGAGTTCACGTGGACCTCTTTCCAAGTATTTCATCAAATTTACACCATTATGGTGTGATCGTCATTGTTCGATAAGAACAATTTGCTTAGGTCGGCCTGTTTGTGTGCGTGCGTGTGTGCACATGCACATGCGTGTGTGGTCACCTTTGTAGTAGTCCTCGTCTTCGATGAAGCGAGACAGACCAAAGTCCCCCAGCTTGACGCAGTCCGGGGACGCCACCAACACGTTCCGCACCGCTATGTCTCTGAGGCGGGACGTAGAGAAAAGAGCGGGAATCAGGGAGGGGGACGAAGATCTGGGATCCAGCAGTCCTGCTGTGTTACAGCAGAACCTCTGATCCAGCAGTCTTACATTCTCATCTCAGCAAAACTTCTGTGGTGAGACAGCACAAGGCATGGGCCAGAAACCAGGAACTGCTTCATTTCCTGTTTGACTCCGGAGAATTCTACCGGCAGAAAACTCACGTGACGGGATTATTAATGAAGCTTTGAAGCTTTGAGGGGAGTTGAAAAAATGTCTTTCTACAGTGGCGATCTCTAATCGGTTAGCTAAAACTTCCGGTTAGACTTCCTCAAGCATACACACACACACACACACACACACACACACACACACACACACACACACACACACACACACACACACACACACACACACACACACACACACACACACACACACACACACACACACACACACACACACACACACACACACACACACACACACACACACACACACACACACACACACACACACACACCCACACCCACACACACACACACGTGATGGTATGGAACTCATGGTGAACTTATAAACTTGCATACTGGCCTCTCACTATTTAAACGATGGAAACCACACTAGCTATGTGTATGTGTATGTATGTGTTTGGTGGGGCCATACTAAACCTCATGGCCTTGTGTACATGGGTGTGTGCGCATGCAATTGTGTTACCTGTGCACCACGTTGAGCTCCTTGTGTGTGTGTGTGTGTGTGTGTGTGTGTGTGTGTGTGTGTGTGTGTGTGTGTGTGTGTGTGTGTGTGTGTGTGTGTGTGTGTGTGTGTGTGTGTGTGTGTGTGTGTGTGTGCGTACGTACCTGTGCATACATGTTGAGCCCTCTCCAGGTAGGCCATGGCCTTGTGTAGATTGTTGTGTGTGGTGTAGCTGTGTGTGTGTGTGTTGTGTAGATGTGTGTGTGTGTGTGTGTGTGTGTGTGTGTGTGTGTGTGTGTGTGTGTGTGTGTGTGTGTGTGTGTGTGTGTGGCGTGTGTGCGTGTGTGTGCGTGTCCGTGTGCTTGTGTGCGTTACCTGTGCACCATGTTGAGCCCCTCCAGGTAGGCCATGGCCTTGCACACCTGGACGCAGTACAGGCTGAGGACGGCTGGGGTCAGGCTGCGCTGATGCTGCACCAGGTTAGGAGCCCAGCTGTGAACCCGCCGCACCAAGGAAAACACCACATACATATAGAAATATGACTTATATTCTCATTAAATATTGCAGTGGTATCAACGTCGGTCATTCAGATGTTATGGGTAGACCCGGTCCTTGATTTTGATTGGCTCAAAGCCGCTGTTCAACGCTATAAACACACGCCTGTGGCCGCATAACCGCATTACTTCATTACTTCTTACCGCATAACAATTCATTACTACTGTGAGTGCCCCACAGTACGCTGCGCTGTGCTTCTTGCCAACTGTTTTGCCGTCTTGAAGAACTATACTGCTTGCCAGAAGATTTATCGTTTGTAGTCGTAATCGTTTTCAACGAATGATCGCATTTTATTCTGCAGTGTGTTTATTTGGGGCAATCCTACCAGGTTGCCTATGGCAACCAACTCAGTCTCACCGAAATGCGTACAGATCGCACGGTATTTGACATGGCGTAGCACGTACATACGCCAAATGGACCATAAATTTCGCGTACATATGATACGCAAAACCCCAGCATGTAACTACTGTGGAGGGCGATGCGGTACACATACCACGCATCCACTTTGATACTCCTACACCGACCGTCACCAGCGATTGCAATGCTGCATTTGAACTTTACTCAGAATTCGGAATTTTCCGGCTTCCGATAAGGAAAGGTGCAACTAAAATGGTTGTTAAAAGTCTGAAATTTCGGTAGATACTTTCGAAAGTTCCAAGCCGGCTAGGTCTCACAGCAACAATTGACACCGTTAAACTGGCAAGAAAAAAATATACGCATCCGCCCTCCACATAGTTAATGCTGGGTATTGCGTATACGCATCCGCCCTCCACAGTTGCGTATCATATGCACGCGAAATGGTCATTTGGCGTATGTACTGCACGCATGTCAAACCGTGCGATCTGTACGCATTTTGGTGAGACTGGGTTGATGGCAACAGTTTCCTTAACTGTTTAATAAAAGCAATAGGCCTAATGCACTTGTTGGGGCCTTGATTTACAGTGCTTTTAGTACCACTGTGGGTCGTAGCTAGGCAATAGGCGCAGCAGCGTCTTGTCTGGCACGCGACCTCTCTGGCTTATTGCTGAAGTAGCCTATTTCAAGTTTACCCCATGAAGAAAATGCTCTTCAGTGTGACGCGTGCGCGAAGAAAAACTAACAACAGCATAAACGACATGCCCCCACACCCAAACATATATAATCCCCATGCGAAGACATAAATAGAAACACCCACATGCAAACCCACACATGAAATGCATCCTTTTCTGACTACGATGTGAGAAGGCCTGCGCGCTACCCAACGACAGACGAGCCCCCCCCCCCCCTTGCCATGGAGACACAGCAGGACCCACCTCCCCGTGCTCGTACAGCTCCATGACGATCCAGACGGGGTCCTGCTCGATCACCCCCACCAGACGCACGATGTGCTGGTGGTTCAGGGTCTTCATCAGCACTGAGAGAGAGAGAGAGAGAGAGAGAGAGAGAGAGAGAGAGAGAGAGAGATCATTGTAGTGAAGATATGCCTTTTGAGAGGAGAGACGAGAGAGGAGGAGACGAGAGAGAGAGAGAGAGAGAGGAGAGAGAGATCATTGTAGTGAAGATATGCCTTTTGATCATATTCACAGACCGGGCTAAAAACAACCTTTTACTGAAATAATAACCACACTAAAGAATACAAATAAGAGTTCTGATAAGAGTACTAATAATACAGTACCAATAAGAATAGTCACAGACGCACGTACATACACACACACACACCCACACAGTACTCAACATGTTCACTCTTCTGTTAATAGAGCGGTAGGAACCCAGACCCAGACAAATATAAATAAATACAGTTGAGCAGGGGGACGGGGGGGTGTCAAACTGTCTGACCACGTTCCGCAGTCAGACAGGCACATCGTCATCGCTACCTCTCACCTCCACTAGTCGACTTCCTCAAAAGACACTTTCATTGAGGAGAGACCGGCAAGGGTTATTGTTGACGCCGAAGGGGGGGCGGGACACGGCGATGTCATGAATAGAGTTCACCCGGGGTTGTGTGGTTAAACATCAGTGATGTGTTGTTTTGTGGATCTATTTCCCAAACAGGGCCTGGTTGAATATTGTGCAGCAGTCTGTCTGTTATGTGATGAGGCATCTTATGAAGTCTGTTGCGTGATGCCTACTTACCGGCTTCACTGAGGAACTTCTCTTTGACGTCGGCTGAGCAGTCCTTGCATGTTTTTACCGCCACGCGTATTCTCTCCCCTGTCTGAAGGCAAAATGTATTAACACGCGCGCACACACACACATGCACACACACACACACACATACACATGCACACATACAAAACCAAACACACACACACACACACACACACACAACACACACACACACACACACACACTCATAAATACACACAGACAAAGACACACATATACACACATGCACACGCACACACACAAACCCACACAGATACACACAGACACAGACACGCATACACACATATACGCATGCACACACACACACACACACACACACACATAGATACACACAAGACAGACAGCACACACACATATACACATGCACACACACACAAGCACACACACACACACGCACGCACACACACACAAACACACACACACAGATACACACAGACAGACACCTGCAATACACACACATACACGCATGCACACATACACACACACACACACAGACACACACACACACACAGACACACACACACGTGAGTCCAACCTATCTTGTGATTGATAACATCAAGGTATATTTATGTTTATAGTTTGCAAAAATACTGTTGCAGTTAGGCCTATGGCGGTCGTTTACAATTGTTACGGTCCAACTGCTGTGGTTAACATTCGAATTGCTATATTCTGATCGTGTCAGCCTTATTGCTACAGTCAAAATGGTAATGGATTCCATAACTTTCACAGTATCCTTAATGGATCTCAAACCACAGATATTGAATTCAGTTGAGCGATATTCGGAAGCAGGAAGTGAGAACTTACAGGGTCTTTATAAATCCCATCATGCACCTCTCCAAAGAAACCCTCGCCAAGTATTCGCCCCAGAACGATGTTGTCTCTGTCCAGACTCTGTTTATGGTCTGAACACACACACACGCACAAAAACACACACACACACACACACACACACACACACACACACACACACACACACACACACACACACACACACACACACACACACACACACACACACACACACACACACACACACACACACACACACACACACAGGTGTAATTAACTGATGCTTTCTTCGTTTTTAATAGGGAAGAAGCTGTACAGTAGAGTCAAGTCATGTTTCAGCTGATAGCTTACCGAGAGACCCTGCTTCATCAGGAATCTCATCATAGATGTCAGAACCTGGAGGGGAAAACTACAACCATTCGACAAAGCACATTTATGAAGACACTTTACAGCTTATCAATGTAGTGTAAAGGACAACGGTAGAGCTGGTGTGAAGTATATATATACTCCATAGTTTAGATTATGTATACTTTATGTTTGTAAGAGTGCATATTTTAGCATTTAATATTAAACATCACTTTGAAAAATCGACTTAAAAAATGAGTTAAACAATTCTAATAAGGCAAGGGAACTTTATTTATGTAGCACTAAGTTAGCTACAGGCACGGTCTTTAGTCAGAAAAACGTTAAAAGAAAAGTTCTGCTGTGGGAGACCATTTTGATTTTAGACCACTCCCTGCTCCTTTCTGACCAATCAGGGCATCTCTGGTCTGATTGGTCAGGGGAATCCATCGGATTGACAGGCAATAGTGTCTCAATGGTGGAGAAAATGTTGGGGATTTTTAGGTTCAAAATCGTACTCTCTACCGCTCTTTTATGCTCTTTCTCTTAACAACACTGGAACATTTGAAACATAAATCAACAGGTCAGGGACATAAGGTTCCTTATCCACCAACACTTCCTTGAACCAAGGT
Source organism: Melanogrammus aeglefinus (assembly GCA_900291075.1). NCBI lineage: Eukaryota > Metazoa > Chordata > Actinopteri > Gadiformes > Gadidae > Melanogrammus > Melanogrammus aeglefinus. Next base: position 57,768 of record OLKM01001234.1, on the reverse strand, counting down.
TCTTAAGGGATTACAATTATAGAGATGTTTTCTGCTTTTGCAGCGGGGGCTTTCCCTTGAACTGAAGTCAGGCCTGGGCATTGAACTCTAATAAACTTCAATCAGAAACACTTACCGACTCGATTGACTGTACGTGGCAGAACTTGAGATTCACTGAGAGAAAGAGGGGGAGATTTGTTGGCTATAAATAGTCGTACTTTATGTCGATTTACAAAGGAACATGGTTGGATAGCCGCATATGGGAACAAAATGTGTGTTCTTCACACATACAAGAAAGCAACGGTTAAGAACACACACACTTTGAGATCACAACACATCATACAAAACGACACGTACAACTTGGCACCACACATCTCAAGCATCTACCACATCTACCACACCCACCGGTGCACACACACACACACACACACACACACACACACACACACACACACACACACACACACACCACACACACACGTGCACCACACACACACACACACACACACACACACACACACACACACACACACACACACACACACACACACAAACACCACAAGTGCACACTCACCCCTTTGGGATGTCGGGCAGTGCAAATGTTTCTCTTCCTGTTATAACCATGAAAAGAAAAGGCATTACGACCTGTGATGCATACTCATTGACTCGTAATTTCAAGCATGTGTAGCAGTGACAACATTGAACAGAAATTCAGCACGAACGAAGGACAAACCCTGAAAGATTGAACTAAGAATCCACAGTTTAAAAAGGACGACTTGATTGCCTTTGTCCTTACAAGACAACACTATCATCCTTCATAAAGAAAACAACAAGAAGTCGCTTTTGATAAAGAGTCGGCGGTAAGCAGTAGATAATAACATCCCGGTACAGAAGGGAGAGCGAGGTAAGAGGGGAGTGAGTGAGGTAGAGAGGAGTGAGTGAGGTGGGAGGTGTGGACCTTTGTTTGGCCTGACGATGAGAGAGTTCTCTGAGTTAGACTGTAGGCGA
>OLKM01001234.1:39281-51781 GCA_900291075.1 Melanogrammus aeglefinus | reverse complement strand
TGGCCTGATTAGGCCCACAACCACAAAACAAAAACCGAAAACAAAACCAATCAAATCAACAGGTCTAATTCACAACCCTAACAAAATCCACCCGACGCAAATAATCCACAACAACAACACAGACCGACTCTGACCTCCACTCGGCTTCCAGGTGCTGCCGCTCGTAGCTGTGCATGAGCTCGGGGATGGTGAGGCCCGGGTGCAGCCAGTGCTCCGCGGCGGACTTGAGGTGGCGGAGCAGCAGCCCATAGCACAGTGGGTATCGGACGTCCGGCCCCACGCAGCCGCTGTTCAGCACCGTGCTGATGATGGACTGTGACGGCGGGGACGCGGCCCGTGGGCCAGGGGGTGGGGGGGTGTCGAAGTTAAGTTTGAGGCACTTTTCTTTTTGCATTTATACATGCCTGCCGGACGAGTCGTAGCCTGGAGATTAATTTGTAGAGCTATATAGTTTATGTTTATAGTTACTATATGGTTTATTTGAGGGCCACAGAATTGACCATCCTCGAGCCCGGTGACGTTATCAAACAATATAGATAACTGTAGAGTTGAAGTGGAACTGATGAAGAATTATGCCTCAATTAAACCATTTGTAAACCAATACACATGTCTACTGTTAGTGTCTAAGTTACCATCAAGACTGTGCGTAACTTAAGCGCTGAAGACAACCCCATGAAACAATAAAGTGTAGAAATGTCTTATGTTTGGAGTTATTTTTAACTTCACATCCAACCTACCACCTGTAGGACTTGTACAACAGAGTGCATCATGAGATTGTTCGCCATAGTGAGTAATGTCGTACCGTAGATTGCAGTACTGTATTGTTGTGGTACCGTAAAACCCTGAATCCACGCAACTATACAGTAATGAAGGCTAATGAAAACGTTGTTTTCCCACGTCAAACATGAGAAAGGATGCGGCAACAATGTCTACCCATAATTTCACGAGTAATTACTTAAAAAATGACCAAAAAGAAACCTTACAACCAACTCAACAACTAATATTTGAAAGTCCTTAGGCTCCTAAAATAGGGGTCGTCATTGGGATGGGAACCTTTAAACTTAAAATAATTGTCTCCATAGACGCCACACTTGAGATTGTTTACCCTGATGGTCCAGCCCTCTTCGCAGCGCACCAGCTTGAAGTTGATTCCCAGGTTGGACCCTTGGCCGAAGAAGCAGACTTTGATGATCTTGGGGGCTAAGGGTGCGAGGCCTGTGTCCCTGTGAGGGGGGGCACTGCAGACTGGAGAGCCTTCCAGGGAGTTGGACTGGCTGGTGACCGAAGAGGTGCTCTTCCAGGATAGGGTGCCCGAGTCTCCTGACATGGTGAATAGCGCATACACACATACACACGCACTCGCCAACTCTCTCTCTCTCTTTTGCTTTCTCTCTTTCTCTCACTTTCTTGCTATTTCTTTGTCTTTATCACACCCACCCACCCGTGTGCAGGTGCACCCACACACATACCCTACATTCAGACACATCTGAGAAATACACACAATCCCAATTGGCACAAAATCCCAGCCATCAACTATATACGTACAGACACACACGCATAAGCACACACACACACACACACACACACACACACACACACACACGCACACACACACACACACACACACACACGCACACACACACACACACACCACACACACACACACACACACACACACACACACACACACACACACACACACACACACACACACACACACACACACACACACACACACACACACACAAACACACACTTTAAGCGGACACCCCACTCATAAATGGCTACGGGTTTCGACATTATAAAGAGGGAAGGTTTCATTGTATCGCCAAGGTAGTTTGTGATTAAGCAAGAAGTTCCTCGTCATTCACCAAGCATACTCGTAGAACTCACCTCCTCTACTCTCGTCTCGGCAGGACACCACATCGAAAGCTTTAACCTTTCTGTCCGTCGTTGCTTCTTTTCCGGGTTGGGTTTCTGGTTATTATGCTTTTGCTTCCAGAAAGTACTTTTCTTTGCGTTGCTGTTTCTACCGCTGCTGTCACCTTTTGAGGAAGAGTCATGCCAACGACTGAAAGAGGAAGTGACGCACGGGTGCGAATGAGGAAGTCATGAGCGGAGAGGCTTACAGAAAGGAACCGACGGGACGGATGAAAGGGGCCTGGTAAGGCAGGCCACCGCCCCCACCGTCCCCCCGATTCCCCCCGTCACCATCGCACCCACCAATCGTTCAGGCCTCTATACACATAAAAATATATTTTCTGAACATTGAAAATATTGTCCATGGCTGAATACTTTTAGGGCCCACAACTCTGAAAGTTCTCTTTAATCCGAGAAGGTGCCTGTTTGCTTTGCATGAATGAAGGTTGGCCTCATTAAAGGGGGAAATGAGGAGGAGTACAGAGACACCATAGACAACTTTGTGGAGTGGAGTACACACAATAATCTCCATCTCAACACCACAAAGGAAATAGCATCGGGGGCACTGTGGTGGAGATGGTCGCTAACCACAGGTACCTTGGTGTGCAGGTCGACAGTGAGCTGGACTGGAAAAGTCATAGCGGTGTACAAGAAGGGGCAAAGTTGACTCTTTTTCGTGAGGAGACTAAGGTCATTTAACATCTGCCAACCCCTACTGTGCACTGTCTACCACTCAGTGGTGGCCAGTGCTCTGTTTCTCGCTGTGGCATGTTGGGGAGAAGGTGCCCGCACAGCGGACAAAAACAGACTGGACAAGCTGATCAGGAAGGCCAGCTCAGTGGTCGGGGGCTGAGCAGCTAAAGGTCCAGCGGGTGGCAGAGGCCGGAATCCTCAACAAGCTGGCCTCAATGATGACTAACCCCCACTCACCCTCTCCACGCCCTGAAGGTGATCAAGAACAGCACCTTCAGTCAAGAGACTAATTGCACCAATGTGCAAAACGGAGCGGTACAGGAAGTCCTGTATACCAGCTGCCATACGGTTTTATAATGCACAAAAATAACTTTTCACTTTGTAGTATTTATTATTGTATGTATTGTTTGAGTGTCTAAGTATTTTAGCGATATGAGGGAATGTGTGTTTGTTATGTCTGTCCATACGTTGTTGTGACTAATAATTTCCTGTAAAGGATTATTAAAGGATCTATCTATCTATCTAATATTATTAACCTACGAATCAATAATAATGAATTGATAACCTGCCCTCAAGGCTGATATCATACCATCGCCAGATCAATAAAGATATCATATATAATGTTATTATATATATTAACATCCTGCTGTGTAATGAGTCTTCAGGCAACTGGGTAACACCTGCTTCAGTTGCAACATACATTTCTAAGGAGCACAGTTTATAAGCCATATGACAAGGGATCCTCTTTCAATCGATTTAAGATCCATAAAGTAAGGTTTATTATAAGAAATGTCTCATGCACATATTCACTTAGAGATACGTACACTAGCTGTCTGGTTTCCTGGGGTCGGAATAGATATGCTAGAAGTACGTCAAACCCTAACCACAAATGGGTCTGCTGTCCCAAAACACATAGGTTTGCACGCTGCACGCTGTTCTTGAAAAATTTCACATGCATGCAACATGCCTTATTAATAGTTCCTATGTGTTTTTGCTTCCTTGGCTGGCTGTGGCAGTTTTCTCTGCCCCACGCACCTAGACAGCTTTGCTAGGCTCCAGCAACGACCAGAGAACTGGGATATGATATTAATGCTATTCATTCAAGCAGGGGCTATTCTAGGTTCTGCCTTTTGGGGGGGGGGGCTCAGCCCCCGGGAAGCCTCAGGGGTATATTAACTATGTAAGGGCTGTATATATTTGACCTGGTGGAGAGCCTAAAGTTATTGTGGTTGGGGATAAATCTATCTATTTAAGTATCAATCCAACACATTGTATATTGTTAACAGTTGTTAGATTTCAGCTTATTTCTAAACTGTTCGGACAGACTCTGCGTTGTGTATTTTCAGTCGTAGTAGTAATTCTTGAAGTCGAAATCAAAACAGCTTGACAGGTTGGAGTAGAGGGTTGAATAGATGGTTTATTCCGGGATGTACAGCGAGATACAGACTTAGGTTGAATAATCTATAGAGGACCCGGTGGTCGATGACTTGTTCCTTGGCTGTCGAAACCCTCTACTCATCGAACCAAAGGGTTGGGGCGAGTATAATACAAAAAGGGGATGGATAAAAACACGTGAACAGACGCACTCTCCCTTGATAAGGTATCTGGCCCTGGCTATGTCCCGGAGGGCCAGGTTGGTTCGACCTACCCTCCCTGACACATAACAATGGCAGAATGTTTGGGGATAACACCTTGTATCAGTATGAGAGGCCCTGGCCTGTTCCTAGACTAGAAATGTGAACAATAAGAGAGACACTAAAATACACCAACATTCTACATTCCTCCCTCTTGATCATACTAAACATAGTTTAAAGATCACCAACAAAAAGAGAATTCAGTGTATTTTCAGGTGACCCATTAATAATTAACTAAATCAATGAAAGAAAGCATAAAAGGCAAAAGACAAGTAAATTCAAATCATACACAAGTAAACCAGGTGTAGGCCACTATAATAAAGAAAATAACAAACTCATTAGGTTACACATGATTAAACCAAAACAGATAAAATTTTTAAAGAATCAAGAAGGTCAACTGTCCAGGCCCCTCCCTCTGCTTGGCAGTGAAGCTCCACCATTGTAACATCATGACTCAGTTGGTTTTGAGTAGCAGTTGCAACAGAGTTCTTTTCAAGTTGATGGATGGCCACCGCAGGTGTGATGGGGGATGAGGATGTCAGGACGAACACTCCTGGGCAAAGAAAAAGTGCAGAATCAGTCATGGGGGAGGCATTGTCACAGCCTCCAACAGTAATAATAATCAACTATGGTTTGTAATTGTCTTAATGATTCGATAAACAATGAAAAATGATCCTACAAAAAATTAATCGCTTGATTCGAAAATGGTTATATCAGTAATCAGTAATCAGTCATCATAGTTCTCAATAAACCTTGTGTGAATGAATGAATGATTGAACCTTTGTTCAAAAATAAAACAAAACAAACAAAAAGTTCTAAAGCTGAGCAGTTGTGTCAAGAAGGAACCAACATGAACTTAGAGAGGTGGTGACAAAAGTCCTAGCATCTTTCGAAAACTAACCTCTCTCGTAAAAATAAAGGGAAAGAAAAATAACAAACCACTCAAACACTCCCTACTCTTCACCCCATATTCAGTCAATTTGCGTGCCAAATCTAACGAGTGTCATTCCAAGTTGGTGAATTCAACTAATTTGGCAGTGGCTTGCATGTATCCACTTCGTCTTCTTAGCTACACGAACAAGCGGATCGAGTAACTAATAGAATTTGGTATGGCCCCTCATGGTTTGATTGATTGAGTCTTGTAGATGATTCCCTGGTCATTCAAGTCTTTTATGATTGGTCTCAGTCCATCCACGGCAGCTCTGTTGAGTGGTATATTGCTTGACACCTGGAGGACTCCACTGACTTTCACTGGTTTCCATGGTTTCCGTTCATTGAATCGTATATGCGGGCTGAGTTCTTTCACCACTCTGCGACTGTAATTTCTTCCATAGTTCCTTCATTTTGGTCTGAGCGGTTTTCGTTTCCCTTGGTTTCTCGTTGGGGCGCGCTCACGGTAACCCTTTCGAGGGGCTTCACATTCTCTTTGCCAGTGTCCACTTTGTCCACAGTTGTGGCATGGTCGAAGTTTCTTTCTGTCTGTCTGGCGGGAGGAATCGTTCTCTATTTCTGTTGGGCTGGGGGTATCTTTCTCGTTCCCTTGCCATTCCCTTCTCCTCGTCCGCCAGGAATCGAATCCTGACTTCTTCATCTCGATCCACCTTTTCTTCTCCGAATTCCTTGATCTCTGCCATTGTGCTGCTTCGGTTGTCCCAGCCGGGAAACCTTGTCTTTACTCCCCTTCGGATCTCCGGCAGTACCTGCTGGAGGTACATGGTCTTCAAAGGCAAGTCCTGTGACTGGTCGATGGTGTCCATATCATATTCAGTTTGGCCTGAGTGCAGCAAATAACATTCGAAGAAGCGCTCGTTGAACTGGTCCAGACTCTCGTCTTCCTTCTGCAAACAACGTGTGATTGTTGTCCAGTTGACCTGTGCCTTGGAGTGCTTTTGGATCCACGCCTTTATGGCCTCCCATCCCTTCTCTGGTCTCATTCCGTCTTCTCCAAGGGCATCTTCCACCTCGTATCGAATCTGGATGCGCTCAGTGCTGCACAGGTGTTTGAACAATATAGCAAGCCCATCGTAGGGGTGGAGTTCGTACAGAGAAGCATTCAGTTGTTTCAGTTTCATCCATGGCTGTAGGCCTGCTCTCTTTGGGTGGTCGATCTCCGCACTCCATTTTTCGATGTTCTTCGGGCTGGAGGGTTCATAGAGGATTGTGCGTCCCTCAGCGCTTTCTATCTTCTTCAAGGGCCTGAGGTTAGCATAGTCAGGTGGGGCAGATGGATTTCCCTTCCGTGGCACGTGGGGGGTACTGCAGATGACCGGGTACTCGCCTACAAAGCTGTTGACGGCTGGGAGAACACTGTGTCTTGACTCCTGTAAACCACCAGGTGGCGACGATGGCTGCATCGGGAAGATGTATTCCCCATCTGGGCCACACGATGGCAGTGTGGGGTACATGTGACCATAGACTCCCAAAACTCCTCCTCCGTTGCCTTGGTCACCCCCCCTTGGGGGCCCTGAGTCGAGGGGGCGGGCCGCTATCAGTCCTTCTCTGACTAGCGTCTGGTGTAGGTCTCTCTCCCGAGTCAATTCATCCTTTAACAAACGAATTTCATCGGCAAGCAGTTTGATTTGCTCTCTTGTCTTTTCCAGAGCATCTTCATAGTGAGCAATTGTCTTTTCCAATTCATCTCTCTTTTTGTTGCTGACATGCTTGATAAAGTAGCGCTTACACTGAGACAATAGTAGCAACCCAACTGGTTCACTTCGTCTAGTCTTCTTGACCCAGTCTTTGAAAACCTTCCAGATCGATTCCTTTGGCCAGCGTTTAGTTTGGGGGTCCATCATTATCTCATAAAAACAATATATGTGATTCCTCGGCGGGGATCAAAACAACATAGCACAAACAAAAACTCTAGCGATTCATGTAACCTCACCAGTGAATTCAATACAAATACGGTTTCACTTTCCTGTCCAACAAGTCGTAAAACAAAAGCCCTGAGCAAACCAGCTTAAGTTATATTCAGGACACGTATCAACATTGACAAACTAGCAAAGATGAACAAATCACTTGAATGACATGCTATTACAATATTCCAGGACTCAAACCCAGACCAAAGGCCTTAATCAACATATTCCAGGACTCAAACCCAGACCAAAGGCCTCAACAACATATTCCAGGACTCAAACCCAGACCAAAGGCCGTATTCAACAATTCCAGGACTCAAACCCAGACCAAAGGCCGTATTCAACAATTCCAGGACTCAAACCCAGACCAAAGGCCTTAATCAAATTCTAGGACTCAAACCCAGACCAAAGGAACAAACAATAGTTTCATATGGCGTATATTCAGTGATTATTACACAAACTCTTAATCACTAATGCAGGTCCTCACTTCGTCAAGCTCTTAATGACACAACTTCATTACTCAGCAAATGTAGTGCAGCCTAATAGTAAAACAAATAATAATAATCACAGTTATGTGTGTGTAGATTATTTTAAGATTACTTTCTTGTTCTTTTCTCTTGGTCGAGAGTGTGGAATAAGATTCAGTCACCGTTGATTCCCACGTGGTGCATAGAGATGCGCTGGTTCAGCCGCGTTGTGGATTGCGGGTTCCCTTCGGCGCAGGGCAGGCGTTGAGACGTCCTCCCAGGCAGGGCGCCGCGCTCTTCTCTGTTCACAGGGCAATCTTCAGAGGCAATCGTCTTCTCACTCCTCTCTCTTCAAGACGCTATTGAGGCCTCACCGCCTTGAAAATGTTAGATTTCAGCTTATTTCTAAACTGTTCGGACAGACTCTGCGTTGTGTATTTTCAGTCGTAGTAGTAATTCTTGAAGTCGAAATCAAAACAGCTTGACAGGTTGGAGTAGAGGGTTGAATAGATGGTTTATTCCGGGATGTACAGCGAGATACAGACTTAGGTTGAATAATCTATAGAGGACCCGGTGGTCGATGACTTGTTCCTTGGCTGTCGAAACCCTCTACTCATCGAACCAAAGGGTTGGGGCGAGTATAATACAAAAAGGGGATGGATAAAAACACGTGAACAGACGCACTCTCCCTTGATAAGGTATCTGGCCCTGGCTATGTCCCGGAGGGCCAGGTTGGTTCGACCTACCCTGACACATAACAATGGCAGAATGTTGGGGATAACACCTTGTATCAGTATGAGAGGCCCTGGCCTGTTCCTAGACTAGAAATGTGAACAATAAGAGAGACACTAAAATACACCAACATTCTACAAGTCCGCTGGTTTATTTTCAGAAAAACAAAGACCTTTTGTAACAGTTGAACCTCAGTTAAACTCATAATAGCCTACCAATGAGCATTTCATCCCAGAGGAAAGGATTAAACACATTTTGTCTAGTCTCTAGCTCTTAAGAAGAAATTAATTGTTTATAACTTAACCTTTTCATCTAAGTTATAGACAACACTTTTGTTAATATAGTATTATGTAGTATTATATTATCCATGACTTTTCTTTTTTCCTGTCCAAGATTCTTTTACCTTTATGTTCCTAGTTACTATGCTGTTGCATGTTTAAGCCAATAGATGGCAGTCTGAGCTAAATAATGCGGTTCTGAACTGCTAAAGTGATGAAAGGAGAAAGACTGCTTGGAGGAATAATCAAATGAAATGGATGTGAACTGTAATACCGTAACAAATTTGAGGTATATTAAATTTCCTTTGGGTAATTTTCATTAAAAAAATACCATATAAATATACAAATATGGTTTTATTAATATCGGAATATTGTATCAACATAGGCCTACATTTTTATAAAACTTGTGATGCAAAAATATCAACAAGTACAACATGTACTAGACCAGGGGTGTCAAAATCATTTTGGTTCATGGGCCATACAGCCCATCTGATCTCATCATCTGAGGGCCGGACCAGTAAAATAACCAAGTAAAATAATGGCAAAATAACCTACGTCTACTCCAAATCTTTAGCTTTGAGTACTATCCTTCAGCCTATTTGTAGCCTACATAATCACGGATCACAAGGATTTATATTAGCACGATACATTTGTTCACAGATAGGCCAATGGAATTGAAATAAAAGGCATTTCACATTCAACTGGTTTATTTTTATAGGGTTGAGTGAAATCATTTTTACATCTGAACACCTGGACCAACTCATCACACTAAACAAACTCAAGTGGAAGCTATGAAGAAAGCTATCATACTGTCTTGAAAAGGTAAATGTGCACACATAAATAAAATAAACAAACATAAAGGTTATAGCAGTGCATGAGCAATGAGATTATGCTACATCAGATCAAACTGTTTTGTAGGCTACTGAAGCTGAGAATGATATAGGCCTACTGCGCAATATTCATTGTCTTTGAACATGAAACCTGAGTGAACTTATTTTCAAAGATCCGTAGGCCTATTCATCAGAAAAAACATTTATAAAAGAGCATTATGCTTGCTGATTAACTTTTTTTTCCCCACTGCTGTCTATTTGCTGCTTCTGAAACTTGACACCTTTTAGCCTTTACGAGTGCATCAATATCAGGTGTGAAATAGCAGCACATTTCACAATGTCATTCAATTGTGTGTTTGTTAACCTTGAGCGGTGCTTTGTTTTATTTAGGTTCATTACAGAGAACACCTGTTCAGAGAGATAGTCCCAAACATTGATAAAACCTTTTCAGCCAGGGATGTTAATTTTATGTAGCCTACCCTGGCAAGAGATATTGATAAAATGTGTCCAAGCCCACCGACGCAAATTTCTCCTTCATATTGGTATCACACTGCAAGTCTATCTCCAGTTGGATGTCAGCTGGCATGTCAGAAGGCCTAGTATAAAAATAGTAATGTGTCACTCCGAGACGGGAAAGGGGCCTTCCCTTCGGCATCGTCTGTGTTAGCAGAGTCACCCTCTCACGGCGAAATAATAATTCTAAGACATTTCTCTCTTTAGCCGAACTGGCGTAGTTTATTTGTGAACCGCGAACAGACCTGCGTGCTCTCCTAAGCCAAGTGCAGAGAAAGGGAAATGTCTGCGACATTCCCTTGTATGGTCACAGACATGGCGCAACAGCGCCTCCTTTTGGTTCTGAACAGGTAACTACAGTTTCATGCATGACATACCGGTAGCCTATGTCATTCATATATCAACAGTCTGCAAACGGAGAGGGGGTTCAATTCACTACAATGTAATGCCATCCCCGGTGATGTTTAACGTTCAGAGCGGGTGCTCCAGCAGCCCATTCACTCCTGTATTAACCTGACAACGTCTCTAATGGACGCTGTGAGTATCTTTCCTATTGGATAGTTTTTAGGATATTTTTCTGTGAAAATGGTGGACATAGGCCTACTTTTTATTCTGGGTGTAAAATATGATATTTTAGTATAGTTACGCCGTTAAAAGTGTTTATGTAAACATTTTTAGCGAGAAATGTGCATTTTACTAATAATCTTCACTCGGTGAATGAAAGATATTTGGTTTGATAGTTATGGCGAAGAATATTTCAGGTCTCGACAGAAATATAATAACATGGTTGCTATGATGGTTGCTAAGGACGCTGAAACTATGGAGCTTGCATGCCGTTTAAATCATGGCTTGAAACCATTGTCTTTGCTGATTATGTTATTTTATGTAACCGTGTAATGATGTTATTTTAAAAACTTAAAAAAAAACTTAAAGCCCTGAAGGAAAAGATAATTCACCGCCGGAAGTTGGGGAGGCCCATGCAAGTGAACGGAGCGTTCCACAGCATTGAGAAGAGCAATAGCCTAAATAAATAAATGTATTTATTGATTCACTTGATTTACGAGAAAGACGCAGAGGACCGTTCTTTACAAGGAAAGGCCTAAGGAGCGATCGCTGATAGGTCCGTCCTATATGCGCCGAAACTCTTTACAATGCAAGAAAATATTTAAAGAGCGTCAAGCTATTCAAATCTCTATATGCACGGATAATATAACAGTAGCCTATATTAGTCAGTCATTTGTATTAGGTTAAACAGGGATTTGATAACCTAATTTAAACATTTGTTTACAGTTCAGAGATTTCTGTGTTTATGTTTTCAGTTACATTTAATATAACAGCATTATACAACTTTGTACAATATGCACTGTGAAACTTGTAAAAACATTGCAATTTTTATATTCTTGATCCGGCCGCGGGCCGCATGTTTGCCACCCCTGTTAGAATAGCAACAGATCACTATTTCGGGAGCACTAAACTATTTCGCCTCACTTTCAGGGACCCATACATTTTTATAAAACTTGTCATGCAAAAAAAATCTACAACATGAAACAGACTAATAGGCTACTATGAGTCTCATGAGAAAATGTTGTACTTGTTGATAAGCTCACTGGTTATGGAAATGAAAATGCCCTCAGCTGATAAAATACTGCCAACCTTTTTTTTTACTGAAAATTAGCACCCGTGTCAACTTTTTCTGCTCCTGGCGCCTTATCAAGCATCATGCTACGCAGCATTAAAAGCCTCTGCCGATAAAAACATGAAACAATTCAAGAAGAGGCATGGATTTAATCGTCTGGTGGCCAACTGTGATTTAATAGAAATCGGACAGATTATATCAAGGTTTTAAAATAAATGATTACCTGGTCATGTTATAACACAGCTGGAAATCGTGGATTTTCGACCAGCTACTATTGGCGCTTTTCCACTACACTTTTCCAGCACGACTCGCCTCGACTCGCCTCGCCTCGGCTCGCCTCGACTCGGCCACGTTCCTTTTCCATTACAAAAAGTACCTACTCAACGTGGGCGGGGTCGTCATAGCACGGCGGTGCGAAACTGCGTGACACAAGGGATGTTCTATGCGCGACACAAACACAAACAATGGAGGACATGGAGGCAGTGGTGTACTTGCTGCTCGTTCTGTGGCTTTTTGTCACAAACAAAGCAAAAGAAGATAGTCAGAAAAGGCTGCAGGCGGCGAGACAAAACACAACAGAAAAGTACAGGAGAGTTTTGGAAGCCGTACAGTACAGCAGTATGAAGCCGAAGATGAGACGAGTGACGACACTCTCTGACCAATCAGCGGCCAGCAGTGTGTCGACCGTCACATTTTAGTACCGGCTTGACTCGCTTGGAACCTCACCAGAGCAGGTACTAAAATAGTACCTGGTACCAGGTACTTTCCCTAGTGGAAACGCAAAAAGAACCGAGGCGAGTCGAGGCGAGTCGAGGCGAGTCGCGCTGGAAAGGTGTAGTGGAAAAGCACCATAAGTTGGCTGCGCTCGTGCTGCATTTTGGTTTTGTCAAACAGGAGACGCCCACCCACCAATCAGAGGTAAGAGATTCCTGCAGGAAGGTT
>OLKM01001234.1:22716-33111 GCA_900291075.1 Melanogrammus aeglefinus | reverse complement strand
GGTATAGTACACTGGTATAGTAGTACACTGGTATAATACACTGGTATAGTAGTACACTGGTATAATACACTGGTATAGTAGTACACTGGTATAGTACACTGGTATAGTAGTACACTGGTATAATACACTGGTATAGTAGTACACTGGTATAGTAGTACACTGGTATAGTAGTACACTGGTATATAGTAGTACACTGGTATAGTACACTGGTATAGTAGTACACTGGTATAGTAGTACACTGGTATAGTAGTACACTGGTATAGTAGTACACTGTATAGTAGTACACTGGTATAATACACTGGTATAGTAGTACACTGTATAGTAGTACACTGGTATAATACAGTTGTAAAGTATATTCTTCAGGGGTCTTTCAAGGAAAGGTCTGAATGGTTGGGCCTTTTTATATATTGACCGATGTGCCATTTTGTTGTTATTCTTTGCAAACCAGAAACCGTTGGCATCGAATTGATAACGCACTACTTTTCACTGTTGTACAGACGTTCTGCCACATGTCATTTGTAAAACGCAATGAATAACATGATCTTGATTCTTGCAATGCTCACGTTTCACCTACTCCTATAAACTTCTCACAAAAGCATTCAAGACCAAAAGGTATATTATTATCTCTTGGTACTGTACCTGGTGACGTACATCTAGACAATGATGGAGCTACTGCTCACAAATTGCAGCAGCTCATAAGTTAAAAAGTATTGTGTTTATCTCTCTGTATATTTTATAAACATTGCAAGCATCGGAGTATGCAGAAATAAACCCAACTAAATCTCCTGTCTGTCTGTCTGTCTGTCTGTCTTTCTCTCTCTCTCTCTCTCTCTCTCTCTCTCTCTCCCTCTCTCCCTCTCGCCCTCTCTCTCTCTCTCTCTCTCTCTCTCTCTCTCTCTCTCTCTCTCTCTCTCTCTCTCTCTCTCTCTCTCTCTCTCTCTCTCTCTCTCTCTCTCTCTCTCTCTCTCTCTCTCTCTCTCTCTCTCTCTCTCTCTCTCTCTCTCTCTCTCTCTCTCTCTCTCTCTCTCTCTCTCTCTCTCTCTCTCTCTCTCTCTCTCTCTCTCTCTCTCTCTCTCTCTCTCTCTCTCTCTCTCTCTCTCCCTCTCTCTCTCTCTGTCCACAGCCCTTTGAGGTCAGTGATCTTCTGCAGGGTCAGGACATTTCCAGGGTTCTCACCTGCCTGGTGGCCCTCAACAAAGCGACCGAAGGTAAGGTAACACCGTTCTACTTTCCCTCGTACATCTTTCAGTCTCGCTTCGTATAGGACTCCATTTTGGTTTTGATTCGGGCCTCAGGCTGATACCTCCTGATATCTGTTCAGGTGTTCAACGGAGGTTCATTACATATAATGTAGCAATAAAGAAAAAGATAATTGTATATTTAAGATCTGGAAGACCTAAACAAAAAATGCAATATTTTCCAGCGTCTTGTCACGATCGTAAATTTAGCGGACAAGAACCGTGTATCACGACGTGGCCAGACGTACCCCCCTCATCAATGCCGACAATGACAACACGCAGCGTGATCCGATGGACAACGCCCGTGTTGCTCATCGGTAGTGGGATGGCGCTCACGGCGCTCCCCTGCCATTCTCTAACCCCGCCCTGTTATGGTGCGTCCGAGCAGAAAGGGGTCCGGTGGAGGAGGACGACGTGTGCCTGCGTCACCCCATCTCCTCATCGCGGATCAAGTCCTTCGAGTCCCTGAACACCCAGTCTCAGCCCTCCAAGCTGCTGCAGCCGCAGTATCGAAGCCTGGTGGGTAAACCCCCATAACACAATCTAGGGGCGCGTTCCAGTACTGTACTCTGGTGGGGACGAATTCCCGCTGTTACACAGTAGGACTGCTGGATCAGAGGTTCTGCTGTAACACAGTAGGACTACTAGATCCAACCCAGTCTCACCAAAATGCGTACAGATCGCACGGTTTACCATGCGTGCAGTACATACACCAAATGGACCATTTCGCGTACATATGATACGCAAAACCCAGCATTAACTACTGTGGAGGGCGGATGCGTACACATACCACGCATCACTTTATACCCATACCGACGTCACCAGCGATGCATGCTGCATTGAACTCTACTCAGAATTCGGGAATTTCCGGCTTCCGATAAGGAAAAGTGCAATAAAATGGTTGTTAAAGTCTGAAATTCGGTAGTACGTCACAGCCACAATTTGACACCGTTAAACTAGCAAGAAAAAATATACGCATCCGCCCTCCACATAGTTAATGCTGGGTTTTGCGTATCATATGTACGCGAAATGGTCATTTGGCGTATGTACTGCACGCATGTCAAACCGTGCGATCTGTACACATTTTGGTGAGACTGGGTTGACTAGATCCCAGACTAGTCTTGGTGTAATGGTTGGTGGAGGTTTGTGTCGCGTGGTGTGGGTTAGTTGGATGGCGATGGTTGTATCATGGTGTTATGTGTTTATTCAGGGTTGCATAACCCATGCGTGATGTGTCTATATCAGTGTTAGGTAAGCATCTCATTGATGCGTTAATAATAAATAAATGTCATTCAGTGTGTGTGTAAGGTTCCCACCTCTGCCAATTATCCAAAGAGATTTAGAAGAAGCAAACCACTGTTTAGTGTGATTTGATTAGTGTGATTGATGTTTCATTTTGTCCAACACTCATTCATTTCCTCATGCTTAGGGGACGTAGCGACGACGCTTTCAATCCATTGTAATATGCAATACATCCACCTCAATATGCATGTTTTATAGCAGTGTGTAAGTGAGTGAGACGTCAGGCCTGTTTCCATGCCGAAGCCCTTGCACACAGAAGGCTGTTTAGAAGCCTACTGTGAATCTATATCTGTCCATCTGTAAATAATGTCTCCATCTCTGTCTGTCTGCCCCACATTCGCTCGCTTGCTCAACCACTCACTCACTCGCTCTCTCTCACACACTCCCTCTTGGATTCAATTTAATAAAGCTTTATTATTTTTTTACTGTGTTGCCAAAGCAGGGAAATAAGCAGGAATAAATATAGGAATCAACGTATAAGTTGACTTTGTCCACTCTCTCTCTATCAACTCTCTCCCCCCACTCTCTCTCTTTCTTTCTCTCTCTCTCTCTCTCTTTCTCTCTCTCTCTCTCTCTCTCTCTCTCTCTCTCTCTCTCTCTCTCTCTCTCTCTCTCTCTCTCTCTCTCTCTCTCTCTCTCTCCCCTCTCTCTCCCTCTCTCTCTCTCTCTCTCTCTCCTCTCTCTCTCTCTCTCTCTCTCTCTCTCTCTCTCTCTCTCTCTCTCTCTCTCTCTCTCTCCTCCTCTCTCCTCTCTCTCTCTCTCTCTCTCTCTCTCTCTCTCTCTCTCTCTCTCTCTCTCTCTCTCTCTCTCTCTCTCTCTCTCTCTCTCTCTCTCTCTCTCTCTCTCTCTCTCTCTCTCTCACCCCCCCCTCTCTCTCTCTCTTTGTCTCTCGCCCCCAGGACATGTCAGAGGGCAGTGGGTGCGGCCAGACGCTAGTGAAGGCACGCTTCCCCTTCCAGCAGACCAATGAGGACGAGCTGTCCTTCTCCAAGGGCGACCTCATTACCGTCCTGCGGCAGGAGGAGGGGGGCTGGTGGGAGGGGGCCCTGGGGGGCCGGACTGGGTGGTTTCCTAACAACTACGTGCGGGAGGTCAAAGGCAGCGGTGGGTGTGGCCTATTTTGTTGACTATTTTTCTGTGTTTTTTCGTTGTGTGCGTGTGTTTGAGGCGCTGCAGTGCTAAAGCTGCTGTAGGTTGGGATTGGAGAGCTTTAAAGCGAGAACAAGAACAAGGTTTTTTAAACGAAATAACTGAAATAACCACCATTGGGTGGCATTCATGTACCTGTGATTGACAGGGAGGCTTGGCTCTCCAGCCAATCAGGAAAGAGTTGCCCTGATTGGTCAGAAATGAGCTGGGAGCGTTCCTAAATCAAAATGGTCTCCTAAAGAAGCAGCCGCAGTCAACTAAAAACAGATATCCTCACAGAGCGTTTCATTCACTAACGGCTGTCAGGTGGTTTTGACCTCCCAAACAAATTACACTCAAATTACAAATCTTTAATCTTGCCTACTGCACCTTAAGGGTGACATATTACATCACCAAGTGTGAGTGTGATTCGCCATTACGAGCTGTTTTGAAAATCTGCCTCTTCTGACATCACACGTGGGCGTGTCCAACCACATGTATGACGGCTAGATGAGCAACGTTTGCTGCGATCCACTGGGTACGCTGGGAGACTGATCTATCCAGCGTACATCTAGGTGGACACGCCCTCTTGTGATGTCAGAAGTGGCAGATCTTCAAAACGGCTTGTAAGCGGCTAATCACACTCAAACCTGGTGGTGTAATATTTCACCTTCTTAAGTGTGCTTCGTACAATTGTGGAGAGGATGGAGAGCAGGAAGTGCGAGTGGCCGACGAGAGCCCTCCCGAGGCATCCTGTTATTGAGTCCATGAATACAGCCCATGCTTGTATGTCAATCAGGACCGACACAACTGATTCAAAGCGCCCCTCCTGTTTCACAACGGCCTGCTCTCCGTCACCGTGCGCTCCCTCTGTCGTTTCATTTTCATTCTTTATTTATTTGAGGGAGAGGAAGGAAGCACTTTGGGGGAGACAAAGGCAGGACGTTCCACAGGTTCTAGGCTTCCTGGCCCTGGGCTAGCAGCGCTAGGAGAAGGGAACCCTTTGGACACAAGGCTGTTCTAGGAGGGCAAAGGACTGGGCTTACGTTGTAGAGACGTGGGGCGTTTATAGCATGGTGAAAACATGGATATGTATTTTAAGATTTACATTTAGCAGCTTTTATCCAAAGCTACTTTTAGGTATGCTGCATACAAAACAAAATACACCTGTCAGAAAGAGAAGGACACCGTTATAGTGACTACACGCCTATTATCTAAGCACCCTTTTATTACTTAATGTACAATTAACATAAATTGGAGTTTCCAGACCGGGCTGATTCAGATATGAATGCTGTGGAGAGAGACTAGACGCCAATCAACAGCCAGTGGCTATTTCATATTAACACAACCCATCTCTCTCTCTCTCTTCCTCTACATTGATCCTCCCCTCTCCCCCTCTCTCTCTCTCACTCCCCATTTCTCCCCCGCTTCCTCTCCCTCTCGCTCCCCCTCTCCCCCCTCTCTTCCTCTCCAACAGAGAAGCTGCTGTCTCCAAGGTCTGGCACCCTAAAGAGCCCCCCGAAAGGCTTTGACACCACCATCGTCAGCAAGACCTACTACAATGTGGTGAGCATCACACATTGACCTCTGTGTGTGTGTGTGTGTGTGTGTGTGTGTGTGTGTGTGTGTGTGTGTGTGTGTGTGTGTGTGTGTGTGTGTGTGTGTGTGTGTGGTGTGTGGTGCTCCTTTTTGAGGAGTGGTTTATTATAAGGCCGCTTCCTAGAGAGAGTTCTGTTTAAGCATCTCGTACACTCATAGTGTTAACACAACGGTGTGTTGCCGTTTCTCATACAGCATCGCTCATTATAATGCACTTACCCAACGACGATACTAGCTTAAAAAAGAACAGCACAAAGTTGGCTTGTGCCATCACCATGGTGATAACCACTCTGCCGTTCTCTAATGCCGCGCGGCCAAACGTTGCCAATGCTTTCGCGCATTGCTTGTTTTGTTGTTTTGAGTCAAGCTGGGGGGCTAGTGGGCGTGTCTGCAATTAGTGACAGATCGCTCCGGCCTACTGCTGTTCCTGTGACGGTTAGCCCCGCCCCTGAGTGGTGACTCACGTCTAGCAATCTAGAATGAACACCCCCCCCAAACAGACAGCTTAAGCAATGACAACACACAATCATGCTGTGTGTGTGTGCGTGTGTGTTTGTGTGTGTATCATTAGGCAGATGTCTTCATTATGGATGCTATTTGTACAGTCATGTTATTACCGCTATGACCTTTCTAAGCTAGCTTCTGAGTGGGTGTTTGGGGGTGTGGGTTTGTGTGTGTCCGCACATGTGTGTGTCTTTGCACGTGTGTGCAATGTAGGTTGTTTTTTGCGCTCCACTAGTTTCTGCTTGCTGGCTCAGGGTGTGTTCACATATTTGTGTGTCTATGTGTGTGTGTGGGGGAGAAAGGGCATATTGTGCAGTTGAATAATGCAACAAGCTGACACACACACACACACACACACACACACACACACACACACACACACACACACACACACACACACACACACACACACACACACACACACACACACACACACACACACACACACACACACACACACACACACACACACACACAAACTCACACACACACAAAAACACATACACTGGATGTACAGTCATGTGTGTGTGTGTGTGTGTGTGTGTGTGTGTGTGTGTGTGTGTGTGTGTGTGTGTGTGTGTGTGTGTGTGTGTGTGTGTGTGTGTGTGTGTGTGTGTGTGTGTGTGTGTGTGTCATGGTGGGTCCTTAGGTCCTGCAGAACATCCTGGAGACGGAGAGTGAATATTCCAGAGAGCTCCAGAGTCTTCTCGTCTCCTACCTGCGCTCTCTTTACCCCACAGAGAAGTATGTCTGTGTGTGTGTCTGTATGTGTATGTGTGTGTGAATGTATGTGTGTGTGTGTGTGTGTGTGTGTGTGTGTGTGTGTGTGTGTGTGTGTGTGTGTGTGTGTGTGTGTGTGTGTGTGTGTGTGTGTGTGTGTGTCTGAAAGGGAAAGATGGTTAGAGTTGTGCTAAATTAGTGATTCGTTCTCCATTAATCTTCCTCTCATCTATTTCGGTGTCTTGTCTTCCTGTCTTTTCTTTCCTGTTCTTTCTCTTCTTCTCTCTCTCTCTCTCCTCTCCTCCTCCTCCTCTCCTCTCCTCTCCTCTCTCTCTCCTCTCTCCTCCTCCTCTCCTCTCCTCTCCTCCTCCTCTCCTCTCCCTCCTCTCCTCTCCTCTCCTCTCCTCTCCTCTTCTCCTCTCCAGATTGTGTAGCCCCGACATCGCTCTCATCCAGGGGAACTTGGAGGAGATCTCCACCTTCCAGCAGATGTTGGTTCAATCCCTGGAGGAACGTACCAAGTCAGTGCACCCCTACGTTTATTTGTCCACTCTCCATATCTGTTTTGCTATCTTTCTTGTACTGAGTCATCCAAAAACACCTCCCTATTTAATATATTTGATAACAAAAATGTGTGAATACCTTTGGTAATGTTGTTCCTTTGGTTGTCTGGCATCCATTGCATGTTAGATTAACATCAGCAAAGGGTGCAAGTTTAAAACCTCTTAGATAAAATCCTGAACGGAAACGGTCTTAAGAAAGCTGAAATACATGCACTATTAGTATGCTCTAACTTTGACTTATTATTCTTATTCAAAGTGTTATGTAAATAAACAGGGTGTCCGCGCATCCTTAAAAAGTCTTAAAAAGTCTTAAATTCATGTTTCTAAATTGAAGGCCTTAAAAAGTCTTAAATTCGTTACAAATGTCATATGCTGGTCTTAAATACTGTAACTCAAGGTCTTAAATTTGTCGGGGCAGGACTATATATTTTTTCATTTTTCTCAAGTGACTTTTCAGGAAGGACATGTCGAGAGGCTTCTTTCTTGCTAGCTGCATTTATAAACGATTATCTGCGTGCTTGCTAGCTAGTCTGCGACAATGGGTAGGTGCAAACTCAAGGACAAGTTGGCTGGAAAGACGTCCGTTTCCGAAGTTGGCTCGCGTCTGTTGCCAAACCCCACCATCGCCCGAGTTTTAGGTCTTAAATTTCATTGAAGGTGGTATTAAAAAAGGTCTTAAAAAGTCTTAAATTTGACTCGCTAAAACCTGCAGATACCCTGATAAATATTGCACTCAAAATAGTCCCCCCCCCCCCCCCCTTGACAATCAAGTGCCACCCCATATATAAGACTGGCTCAAGCTGGCCGCCACACAGTCATAATGTCCTGGCTACGGCCCTGCTCACACCTTAGAAAAACAGACCTGGGTGCAGCAGGTAAGTCTGGGGGAAATGTTCCGGTTCCATTGTTTTTCCCGCAAAGTCTAAGGTGGAACCAGTGCCACCTAGTGGCGGAGCTGAGGAGTATCCCACTGTTTAATCGCACGAGGCTTGTGTTCAATAAACACAACAGGTTTAGGTTTTGGTTAGCTAAAAGGTATTCTGTGTATGGCGGTTACATGTGTTTGTGTGTATGTGTGTGTACGGGTGCATGGAATGTGTCTATGTTATAAATGTGTGTGTGTGTGTGTGTGTGTGTGTGTGTGTGTGTGTGTGTGTGTGTGTCTGTGTGTGTGTGTGTGTGTGTGTGTGTGTGTGTGTGTGTGTGTGTGTGTGTGTGTGTGTGTGTGTGTGTGTGTGTGTGTATGTGTGTGTGTGTGTGTCGTGTGTGTGTGTGTGTGTGTGTGTGTGTGTGTGTGTGTGTGTGTGTGTGTGTGTGTGCGTGTGTATGTGTTTATGTGTGTGTGTGTGTGTGTGTGTGTGTGTGTGTGTGTGTTCAGGCTGCCTGTGTGTGTGTGTGTTTCCTGCGTAGCGTGCGGTGTGATGTGTGTATTGGTGTTCTGCGTCGTGCTGTGTGTGTGTGTCGTGGTGTGTGTGTGTGTGTGGTCTGTGTGTGGTTGTGTGTGTGTGTGTGTGTGTGTGGTGTGTGTGTGTGTGTGTGTGCTGTGTGTGTGTGTGTGTGTGTTCAGGCTGCCTGAGTCCCAGCAGCGTGTGGGGGGGTTCTTCCTGGGTCTGATGTCCCAGATGAAGACTCTGTACATGGCCTACTGCTCCAACCACCCCTCCGCCGTCAACGTCCTCACACAGCACAGGTACCAGCCATGTGTGTGTGTGTAGGTGTGTGTGCATGTGTTTTGTGTGCTCTGGTGTGGTGGTTAATAGTGCCATTCTGTGCAAACCATGTGTGTGATGTGTGTATGTGGGACTTGCATATCAGAATATCTAAGACTGTGTTTTGGGGGCGATGATTATAAATGTGTGTGTGTGTGTCAGTGTGGTGTGTGTGTGTGTGTGTGTGTGTGTGTGTGTGTGTGTGTGTGTGTGTGTGTGTGTGTGTGTGTGTGTGTGTCAGTGAGGAGCTTGGGGCCTACATGGAGTCCAAAGGGGCCTGTGTGCCAGGGATCCTGACCCTGACCACAGGGCTGAGCAAGGCCTTCACCCGGCTGGACCGTTACCCCACCCTCCTGAAGGAGCTGGACCGACACATGGAGGTCTGGAGCCACCCCGCTGTCTCTCTCTCTCTCTCTCTCTCTCTCTCTCTCTCTCTCTCTCTCTCTCTCTCTCTCTCTCTCTCTCTCTCTCTCTCTCTCTCTCTCTCTCTCTCTCTCTCTCTCTCTCTCTCTCCTCTCTCTCTCTCTCTCTCTCTCTCTCTCTCTCTCTCTCTCTGTCTCTCTCTCTCTCTCTCTCTCTCTCTCTCTCTCTCTCTCTCTCTCTCTCTCTCTCTCTCTCTCTCTCTCTCTCTCTCTCTCTCTCTCTCTCTCTCTCTCTCTCTCTCTCTCTCTCTCTCTCTCTCTCTCTCTCTCTCTCTCTCTCTCTCTGTCTCTCTGACTGTCTTTCTCTCTCTCTCTCTCTCTTTCTCTGTATGTCACTGACTGTCTCTAGTTCTCTTTCTATCCAGCTGTATTTCTCTCTCCCTGTCTCTGTATGTCTTTGTCTCTCTCAAATTCAAATGCAGAGAAATTTATTGTTAAAGGAAATAAACGTTTACATAGCAGCAGCAGGTTTAAAACCAAGCAAAAATAAATATATGAATGAAGAAAAGTTATAAAAGGTAAAATACAATAGATGCTAAAATATGCTTTTTCTGTCTTTCTCTCCGTGTCTAGGACCACCACCCGGACCGAGCGGACCTCCACACCTGCATGACGGCCTTCAAACTGCTCGCGGTAAAAACGCACGCACACAAACACACGCAATGCACTATTGCGCGTTAAGTAACACCCTCACAGTCACAGACAGAGACACACACACACTATCGCTCGCACACAAGCAAACACACTATCAGACACATGTGTGTGTTAGGGGCATGTCACGTATTTATAATATATGATGATATTGTATAGCTATATCTATGTGTTTGTGTGTGTGTTTGTGTGTGTCTCTAGTCTCAGTGCCTGGAGGTGAGGAAGAGGAAGGAGCTGGAGCTGCAGATCCTCACAGAGCCAATCAGGAACTGGGAGGGCGATGACATCAGAACCCTTGGTCCGGTCCTCCACATGGTCCAGACCGGTGTCTTCACTCAGGGCTGCCTGGTAATCAGAACACCGCACAGCTCTCAAATCACTGTGGTGATAAGCATCATAACATCAGCGCTATGATGATTAGCATCACGACGTCATCGCTTTCGCGATAAGCATCATAACGTCGTCACTATAGCGATAAGCATCATGACGTCATTGCTATGGCGACAAGCATCATGACGTCGTCGCTATGGCGACAAGCATCATGGCGACAGTCGCTGCT
>OLKM01001234.1:7500-18564 GCA_900291075.1 Melanogrammus aeglefinus | reverse complement strand
TCTATGTCTCTCTCTCTTTTTCTCTCTGTCTCTGTCTGTTTCTCTCTCTCTCTCTCTCTCTCTCTCTCTCTCTCTCTCTCTCTCTCTCTCTCTCTCTCTCTATGTCTCTCTACCAGGACCAGAGTAAAAGTCCAAAGAACATGAAGAAGTTGCTGCCCAAGAGGAAGCCGGAGAGGAAGCCCTCAGAGGAGGACTTCACCACCAGGAAGAGTACGTAGCGACGGTGCATTGCGACGTTGCATTGCGACGTTGCATTGCGACGTTGCATTGCGACGTAGCGTAGCAACGTAGCAACGTAGCGTAGCGGCCAGTGCTAACACTCTACCATTCACCTGTTGACCACTGAGTCTGTTAACTGACTTTGAGATGTGGGTTAAATAAATCGTCCTGACAAGATATTGAGTCCGTGTGTCAGTGATACATCCCTCTGTGGTGTGTTATAGTTTGTTCAATAGTTGTTATAGTTTATATCGTTAGTTTAGCTG
Source organism: Melanogrammus aeglefinus (assembly GCA_900291075.1). Classification (NCBI taxonomy): domain Eukaryota; kingdom Metazoa; phylum Chordata; class Actinopteri; order Gadiformes; family Gadidae; genus Melanogrammus; species Melanogrammus aeglefinus. Next base: position 18,079 of record OLKM01001234.1, on the reverse strand, counting down.
TCCATCACTTTAATTATGTCAGGAACCTGATGCTCTCTCTCTCTCTCTCTCTCTCTCTCTCTCTCTCTCTCTCTCTCTCTCTCTCTCTCTCTCTCTCTCTCTCTCTCTCTCTCTCTCTCTCTCTCTCTCTCTCTCTCTCTCTCTCTCTCTCTCTCTCTCTCCCTCCAGGCACGGCAGCGCTGGAGGAGGACGCCCAGATCCTTAAAGTGATTGAGGCGTACTGCACCAGCGCCCGGACCCGCCAGACCCTCAACTCCAGTGAGGACGCACACACACACACACACACACACACACACACACACACACACACACACACACACACACACACACACACACACACACACACACACACACACACACACACACACACACACACACACACACACACACACACAGAGTGTACTTCTAGATGGCTCTCTACTAACTGGTTTTCTATTTTCTCTAACAGTTCTCTCTCTTCTCTGTTCTTTTATTTCTCCTCCTGTTCCACACTCCTCCTGTGTTTTGCATGAACGTCTTCATGTAATTGTCCTTTGTCGTTTTTGTGTAATTACCTCCCACTCTTTTTGTTTATGTTGAATCCCTCCTTTTTTTTGTTTTGGTCCCTTCCCAAAATCATCATTTTAATAATTTGTCCCGTATTATTACCACATCTTCCCGTCAAACTCATTTGACAAATGGTTTGTCTCGACAACCCCCCCTCCCTCCCGTGCTTATTTGGTTCATCCCGTTCCTCCTTGCCCCCCATCCATCCGGCACCAAAGCCTGGCAGGGCACCGACCTCATGCACAATCACGTGCTGGCCGACGCCCACCTCGTCGTGACCGTGGACGCCGCCACCGCCCCGGCCACGGGCGCGGTGCCGTGCGCTGACCAATCAGAGGACTCGGAAAATGACAGTGTCTGGATCTCGCCTAGCTACAGGATGATGTCGCTGCAGCGTAAGGCCTCGTAGCGACCGCCATAGCAGTCCTGTTCCCGCTTCTCCCCCAAGCTAGCTAGCGAGCTAGGTTGCTAACTAGCTAGGTCGCTAACTAGCTAGGACGCTAACTCGCCCGGTCACACACTAGCTAGGTCGCTTACTAGCCAGGTCGCTAACTAGCTAGGTCCTTAACTAGCGGGGATGCTAACTAGCTAGGAAGCTTACCAGCTAGGTCGCTAGCAACAACGGCCAAGAATTAGCCAGATTTCTGAGGGTTGGAGAGACTGTTGTTAGCTCAACACGTCACCCTCGCAGTGTGTGTGTGTGCCATGTTGTGTGTCCCAGGAGCGTGTTGCTTGATTATGGCTGTTGTCCTATTTGAGGGTTATTGCTTATGATTTGCTAGCGGTATTCCCAAAGACTTCCCAGTCACGCAGGCCAGTGGAATGGAATCCTCCCTAACACAGACATGCTAGCTCCCTTTGTCATCTGTCTTTTTGGCCAGTGAGTTGGTCTTTTAAACAATGGGAATTCTGCTCATCACATTTCAGATATGTAATTGAAATTAAAACTAAAGTGAACATATGTCCCCTTACATCATTTGTTTGAACACAGATATAGTTTTAAGGCCCCTAATTCCCATACGTGGATGTTGAGAAAACAGCTTGTGATGTCACAAAAAGTATTTTTCTTTCATAAACATTAAAGGTTGTGTATGGGATTTGCGAAACGCCAGCAGATTTTGAAAATACACAACTCAAATGGTCCTACCCGCTCTCCTTCAACGCTGACTCTGACTCCACCCATTCCAAGTACATAGACGCGCAATCATGCATGAGCGCAAACACAGATGCGCAAGAGCGAGCCAGGCTAGCTAGGTTGGAGTTTAGGGTTGTCTTATAGTGCTAGGTCCAATTGTGGATTAGCTAGTTAGCTAGCTCCAGTAGCTACCGCAGGATAACATCAAACAGAAGCTTGCTCTGGGTCACAAGCTTTGAGTACGTGCACAAAGGGGTCACGTGCTGGGAGCGGGGAAGGGGGAGGGGGAGTGCAGTACGACCGTTTGATTGATGTACTTACTGGCCAATGCCACTCGGTGGTTCTGGAAATCATTGGCTGGAGTTTTTCGAGCCCTGCCCGTTCCACAGATGATTGACTTGTTCAATTTTCATATCAGTACTTCTACCTCAGTGGCTGTAAGTGGGTTATGATAAGGATTTCAAGTAATTTTTTCAAAAATGGCCAAAAAAGAGAATTCCATACCCAACCTTTAAGTAAGAAATTAAATAAAGAAAACACACAAAAAAAAAAAGCGACTTAACCCTGCGCACCATGTGTCAGGGCACTGACGTGCATCGCTCAGCCTGCCCCTTCTAGGTTTAATGTGAGTCCTTGTGTGTCGAACCCCAAGTGGTTGTTGATGTAGCCTGCAGTATACGCTTGAATTCTGGTCTCATCTGATCTTATCTCTCCTAATCCATTTTAAACATTGCTATTTCGCTCTTCTACCGCCAGGCATAAATATCCCATTCCCCACCGTAAGGCCTTTTTCTAAATCGTGACGAGTGGACCGATGCTCGATCTCGTGGGAGTGCCCTCTCCTACTTGTGATGTCACAAACGGGTCAATGTCCTTCCTAGTGGCCAAGTTGGGCATCACGCTCTCCTCAGAATGACTCCCCCCGTCATTGTATGTGTGTGTCACCGTGCCACGTTGGGTTAATTACATCACTCCATACTAGTACTTATACTATATACAGGGTTTACTAAATCAATCCATACTAGTACTTGTACTATATACAGGGTTTACTAAATCAATCCATACTAGTACTTGTACTATATACAGGGTTTACTACATCATCCATACTAGTGCTTATACTATATACAGGGTTACCCAACGCACTTTGCAGCTTAGTCGGCCGCCTAAACAACACATGGCTGCCGCATTAACTACGAAGTCCAAAAAATAAATAAAATAAAGATAATTAAAATATTTAGTTCAGTTCTTATTCAAGGTGTTATTTTGAAAAGCTTCTTATTTATTAATCATATATTATTAGATAATTAGACATCTCCCCCCCACGGTCTGACGGCCAACCCCACACCACCTTATCTAACACATTTTCTGAAACCCTGATGTACGATATATATAGCATTTCACTGAACTGAAGTGCCGTAAACGTGCCCCCCAGACTCCAGCCGTAAGGACGTGCACGTGCTGTTCCCCGAGGAGGAGAAGATCATCGTGGAGGAGATGAAGAGCAACGGCCAGACCGTGGTGGAGGAGAGGTGAGCTAGGAACATCTCACACACAGGGCTCACGGCGGTGTGCGTGTGTGTGTGTGTGTGTATTTTCGTGTGTGTGTGTCTGTGTATGTGTGTGTGTGTTTGTGTGTGCGTTCTGACATATGTAATTATTGTACGTCGCTTTGGATAAAAGAGGCTGCTAATTGCGCTAAATGTAATGTAATGGTGTGTGTGCGCCTGTGTGCGTTTGAGATTCCCTGTGCAAACCCCTCTTTTACGCCGTCGATCCTGATCCCATTTCCCGACCACGTGACCTGAGTCATTTTTGTGTTTATCTCCTGCCCCTGTAGAAGCCTGGTGGATACGGTGTACGGTCTGAGGGATGAAGTCCAGGACCTCAAACAGGTGGGTCCAGGGCTTCTCCACGCCTACAAATGCTGGCCAGTGTCATCGTACAACACAGGTGTCTCTCATAACACTAATTATGACTCTGCTAGGAGCAGAGTCATAATTAGTGTTATGAGAGACACCTGTGTTGAAAAGTTGTGTAAAAAATGTGCCTCTAGTGAGGGTATTATTGTCTTGTGGCCCACTGCATTATTTACTTTACCATAACCGTATTAAAAGCGTGTTTTTGGCTTAGCGGGTCGGCTTAGCTCAGGAGTTAGGGCAGTTGTCTTGCAACCAATAGGTTGCTAGTTTGATCCCCAGCTCCTCCTAGCTGAGTGTTGATGTGTCCCTAAGCAAGACACTTAACCCTAACTGCTCCTGACGAGCTGGCTGTCGCCTTGCATGGTTGACTCTGCCGTCGGTGTTTCAATGTGTGTATTAACCGATGTAAGTCGCTTTGGATAAAAGCGTCTGCTAAATGTAAATGTAAATGTGTTAGTGTGTTAGTGTGAAAGGGAGTTGATTTAAATTGATTACCGGGCGCTGACACTCGCTGGTCGATCGCATATAAGGTCACGACCAGCAGTTTGAGAAACATCTGATCTCATATGATGAGTGAGGGTTGGAGGAAAAGATTGTGGGCAAAGCAGAAAGTTGGCTTGTACACTGTTGACTTCCTTTATTGCTCTTTTTTTTCCTTCCCTCGTCTCACTCGCGTTCTTTCTCTTTGTAAATCTCTCTCTCGCTATCCCTCTCTCTCTCACTCTGTCTTTCACTTTCTGTGTTAAACTCTCTCTCGCTCTGTCGCTCACTGTCTGTATCTCTCTCTCGTTCTCTCTCTCTCTCTCTCTCTCTCTCTCTCTCTCTCTCTCTCTCTCTCTCTCTCTCTCTCTCTCTCTCTCTCTCTCTCTCTCTCTCTCTCTCTCTCTCTCTCTCTCTCTCTCTCTCTCTCTCTCTCCTTCTCTCTCTCTCTCTCTCTCTCTCTCTCTCTCTCTCTCTCTCTCTCTCTGTAACCAGGACAACAAGAGGATGCGTCGCACGCTGGAGGAGGAGCAGAGGGCGAGGAAGGAGATGGAGCGTGTGGTGCGGCGCATGCTGAAGAACCTCAACGACCCGTCCTGGGACGAGACCAACCTCTGAGCATAGAGCGGGCGAGAGAGATCAACAGACGTGCAGGCGGAAGGAGAGAGAGAGAGAGAGAGAGAGAGAGAGGAGAGAGGAGAGAGAGGAGGAGAGAGAGAGAGAGAGAGAGAGAGAGAGCAGAGAGAGAGAGAGAGAGAGAGAGAGAGAGAGAGAGAGAGAGAGAGAGAGAGAGAGAGAGAGAGAGAGAGAGAGAGAGAGGGTATCCAGAGCGAGGGATCTAGTAACGTAGGCCCGAACTCTGACCGTTGCTTCGTTTCCTAATCTAGGACTACTTTGAACTTTTGAATGGTGTTCTACTGACGACTAAAGGATCAAAATGAAGGAAAAATAGATCAGAAGCCATTACCTGACCAAACAAGCCATACACTACCGACCAAAACGCTGTGATATGCCACATAGGCTCAGGGACGTGATGTCTCATCCACTTCCTGTTTTGCGAATGATGACACTTTCCTGTCGTCCATTCTTCAGTCCCTTCCCCCTGCGCTTAAGTACGTTTTTTTTCTTAATCATTTTTGGATCTTCACATTCCCAATCAGGTTGAAACACCTTTCTTGCGCTGCCCGATTCTACCGTTTCCTTTCATCACCAAAAGTGTTATTCCTTTTTTTTTTTTTTTAAATCTACAACATTATACAACACATGACTGTACCTTTTACAGATTGAAGAACTACTGTTAATCAAACAAAAACTCTTTGTTGCCAAAATGAATTGTACTTGAACAAGAATTCCAGGCTCCCTAGCCAGCGCCATTTTAACTCCCTTTAAATCTCACAAACCTGTCGAAAGTGAGGTGGAGTCCCCTCCATCTTACACTGGAGGTAAGTGTGTCTTTTTTACACGTTCAATTTACTTAAAGGAGACATATTATGGTGTTTTCCCAACAAGTAAACATAGCATATGGGTTCCAGAAAACATGTTTTTGAAGCTGTTTGCTGGAAATAGCTTTTAGGAAAGAAAAATCTCGCCTACCGCTATTCCCCTCTGTTTCAGTCCCTTCAGAATGCGCTGTTTCTGGTGTCTGGAGCTTTAATGCAAATGAGCTGCTGACAATTGACCAATGAGCTGTCAGACTGAACCACAGCATGGAGGAGAAGGGATTGTTGCCGTTTGCGACTCCTGGAGCTCTATATCTATATAATATAATTTAATAACAATGATAATACATAATATATAGGTATTTATGTAATATTATATCTAAAAATCGACGGCAAAAGCTATGTGCTCCTCGGATGATATTATGAATCATAAAGACTGCGTCTGACATCTCTGGTACTTCCACAACAAGTAAAGACTCATAGTGGGGGTTATTCGGCCATGGTGGAGAAGCATTGGGGGAAAGGAACTTTGGCCTTGACTCTTTGAACCGCGACATGGAGGAGAAAGGGATTGCACTCCGGGAGCTGAGCTCCGGGAGTGCAATCCCTTTCTCCTCCATGTCTCCATGTCTTCCCCCGCCGGGAGCAAAGAGATTGTACTCCCGGAGCTGAGCTGCCGGGCTGCCGCTGAACCCCCCCCCCCGCCGGAGCTGTTCGTCCGCTAGTCCACAAAATCTTAGCTATGCTCTGATTGGAGGGGAGTGGGGAAGTGGGAAGTAATATTCAAATGAAGGGGAGGGGGCGCCGAAACTGACTCGCTCGTTTGATAACTGTAGGCGGGGTACTTTCAGAAATGCATATATCACTCAAATATGTGTGTGGGAGCACCAGAGACCCAGAACAACACCCCAAATCCCAGGAAGTGTTGTTTTCATAATATGTCCCCTTTAAAAAATATATATATATTGCATTTTTTCGGACCTCTAAATCAATTTTTTTTTTGCATCTGGATGAATTGATATGAATGCAATGACAACCTTGAAAGGTGAAAGATGAAATTCGTGGCTTTTTTCGTACCTGGCGAGACGTGTGGAATGCTAAATGAAAATCAAAACTTAAAATGTCTCACTGTTGCTGTTGTTTTCCATTTGTTTATTTTGCTTCCTGAAAATAATACAAAGTATAAGCAATAGAGGAGTACAAGATATCAATATTTGTATAATTTTTTTCCATCGTTATTGTAAAAATCAGACTTTGATATTTTAGATTCATGTTTTTCTCTGTTTTTATTAATGTAACTTCTGGAAAGCAATGCTGACTTAAATATATTGGACAGATACTAACATAAGCTATGTGTGCAACATTTCAACAACTAACTCTTTTAACTTATATATTTAAATGAAAGCCATCAATGTAATTGCACTGTGATTTTGACTATACGACAACAAATATTATACAGTGGTAGTAACGTTTGCAATGATCAATCTTGTGTATTTTTTATTTAAACTGTGACCCATTCTATGAATAAAAATGGCCAAAATGGGCAAGAAATCACACTTTAATCCTTCTATTCTATAGTGGGGGTATTTGGTTATCTGAATGACCGCTCACATGTGACATCATAGGAGCTGCAGTCATCATGTTTAAAAGCGTGTTTGAACACATAATAAAACATTGTTCATAGGTCCCCTTATATTGGCGTACTGTAGGTAATTTGAAAAGCAACCCATTTGTGACATCACAAGTAGGATCCTTCCTTTATAAACATCTGTGGACAATACGGCTTGTGATTTTACAAATGTAGGGCGTACTCCAAAACAAAACAATAGCTTTTCGTTATAAGACCATTTAATAAGGCTTGGTTGTTTAGTGAATCAAACTTAATTGCGTTGTAGATTTGTTGCAGGCAGGACTCTCTTAAAATGGAAAACGCACAATTCTGCAGCTGTAGCTCACTGAAAAGACTTAAATGTCAACCGCTTTTCACCACAGCGTCCAAAAAATGTTTAAAAAATGTATCACTTCCACCTTTTGACTTCCACTAAATGTCTGCCCAGTGTTGACAGAGAAAGCAGTGTGTTTGTGTCAGTGTGTTTGTATACATACACGTGTGGGTGTGTGTTTTGTGTGTTGTTTGCCAATCAGAAGGCCAGTAGATACAAAGAGTTCGTGTGTGTCCTTTATGTGAGCTGCTTAACCACTTCCAATGCGTCACACCTTCATAAATGGACACAAGCACGTTCAAACACACACACACACACACACACACACACACACACACACACACACACACACACACACACACACACACACACACACACACACACACACACACACACACACACACACACACACACACACACACACACACAGGTTTAAGCTAGGGGGGAAAGCCAAAGTCAGACAGTACAAGCCAGGTTGAGATACAGGAACAAGAGAGAGAGAAGTGGCAAAAATGAGAAGCAGAGGGCTGGAGGGGACGTGCTCCTGGCTCTGCTGCCTCATCACATCAATGTGGATCGAGCAACTCTATGGATGCTTCGTCTCTCTACTGGAAGACTATTTCTTTACGTCCCTTTTCTTCTGTTTCTTTCTCTTTCTATCTCACTTTTTCTTGTCTCTCTCTCTTTTCTTTATTCCTCTCTCTCTCTCTCTCTGTCTCTGTCTCTGTCTCTCTCTCTCTCTCTCTCTCTCTCTCTCTCTCTCTCTCTCTCTCTCTCTCTCTCTCTCTCTCTCTCTCTCTCTCTCTCTCTCTCTCTCTCTCTCTCTCTCTTTCTTTCTCTTTCTCTTTCTCTTTCTCTTTCTCTTTCTCTTTCTCTTTCTCTTTCTCTTTCTCTTTCTCTTTCTCTTTCTCTTTCTCTCTCTCTCTCGCTCTACTTCTCGCTCTCGCTACCTCTCGCTCACTCTTTATATTGCTTTCTCGGTTCTAACCAGCAGCCATCGTCTACATCGTCTACTACCACCATCGTCTACTTCTGCATACATGTCTTGCAGGATCCATGGTATGTCCTACTTGTCCATCCTTCTTTATTTGTGTGTATGTGTGCGTGCGTGCGTGTGCATGCGTGTATATGTGTGTGCTTGCGTGCGTTGTTATCAAAAAGTATTTCAAATGGTGAAATACCTCCAGAAGATTCAGTAGAAAGACATCTGGTTCATTTTAGACAAGGGTTTGTTGAGGTAATGCTAAAACAACATCAGTTGCTCAAACCTGGATATTAATATGAATACTCATATTCATATTAATTGCACTTAAATGTGTGGATTTTTGTTCTATCCACAATACTCTGCAATAAGTGCTCAGTTCTTATTATTGCACAAAACCAACTCCATAACCTGAAGGAAGGACCTTTGAATATATGTTTTAATATTACCAGTTACTGATGATGGGCGTGCAGGCCTGCATTGGTAAAATACTTTGTGGAGCTTCCTTGGGACTCAAACCCTGAAATTTTTTCCTTTCACCAGCACAGAGAGATATCTTACAAAACATATTTACTTTGTGAATGTGCTGAAGTAGTAGATAAGTAGCAACTAGAGAAGTTAGTGTTTTCAGCACGGATGGAGCAAGATGAATAAATACAAAGTGGTGATAATATAAGTATGTTATTGCTAAGCAAAGGTTTCAATTTGACATGATCGAATTCAATTCCGATCAAATACATTTTAGGATAGGCCTATTTAGTAATTAATAAAAAAAAGAATAAATCAAATGTTTAGTGACCAATTTGAACACCAGACGGCAGCACAGACCAACTAACGCAAACGTGGCGACAACGAGACCCGATCCCACAAAATACCGGCTTGTGGGTTTACTTCCCACTCTCAGGCCAGCTGAGTTTAGACGATGATTTTTTTCTCCTCTTGACAGGATAGAGTAATGTATTTTTTAAGGGTATGCATATCAGTCGCCCACATGTCTAATAATATACAGGTAACCATACCATGAATATAGAGCCACATATTTTAAATGTATTCAGAATTGATACTTCACATTTTTTTTCACTGAATTTTATTTTGGCTCTTTGTATATTCTACTCATGAACTGTATACCGATAGAGGGCGCTGGAGATCTATAGGATAAGCGCGCCATGAATGTAGCGTTCCGGTGAAGCGGAAGCTCTCCCGGGCCGTCTCCTGTTGACTGACCGCGTGCCCCTTCACGTTAGCCCAATTAAACCGACACAAGTGTTCACCGCCCCCCCACAATCAGGGTCCGGTCACCTGACCTCTTAGACAACCTGGCGATGAGCTGCAATCTTTTTATTTTTTTTAATGAAGCCCAAAAGTATAGGCCTACACATTAATTTAGCATGAAGTGAAGAGATGCAATTGTTGTTATTTATTTATCTAAAAACATTAACTTGTTCAAATTCTGTTCTCCGATCCATCTTACTATACTATCCTAGGATGAGAGTCTGGTCCGAGTCGAAGGCATCAGAAGTCAAAGGCTCCGGAAAGGCCTATTAGTAGGCTAGGTCTACATTTAAAATGAGAGGTTTTTTTTACCCCAGTATGTTAGTAAGTGGAGTAAAGACGGTCATTACTGGAGGTGGGGAGTCGCGACCCCCTCACTTTTCCCCACCGTCATTAACGTTCTGAATTAACTGCTGCTTTGAGCGTTTTTTTTGGCACCATTATTTCTTTTCTCTGTCGAGGGGTTCAAGGTTAACGCAATGAGGTGGTAAAAGACTTAAATAAAAAGAAAGATGAACAAAAGAGTGAACAGTGTTCGTTACTGGACACGATGGTGGACTTTTTAGGTATGGTTTGAATGTCATATTGTAGGCCTACCGTGTGTTGTTCAATATAATATATATAGGAATACTTCTCGATGAGTAGTAGGCCTCTGTTGTTACAAGTCGATTCATTCAACGACTAAAGCAAGAAAGTATTCATTGATCTAATTATTCAGTGAGATTCTTTTTGTGAACTAATAAACAAACCTATATATATATACAATCATATCATAATCATATCACAATCTGATCATTTGAACGTTATGGAGAGAAGAGGTTGAGATTGAGAGAGAATGGCAGCTAGGTTTGACTGTTGGACAG
>OLKM01001233.1:151240-157123 GCA_900291075.1 Melanogrammus aeglefinus | reverse complement strand
CTATCTGTGCTTGCTTTCGCCTTTTCGCGTAGCGTTTTTTATTTTATCCTTCTCTCGTTATCTTAACAAAATGGAAAGAAAGACGTAGGAGGAGGAGGAGAAGGAGGAGGAGGAGGAGGAGGAGGTGAAGAAAAAAACGTATTAAAATGAAAGATTGCAACTGTTTCTCCGACTGCACCCATTGTAATCACTTCAATCTCTCACTCGCGTGCCTGAGAGACGTGTGAGTTCCTGTGTGTGTGTGTGTGTGTGTGTGCGTGTGTGTGTGCGCGTGTGTGTGGGGCGTCGCACTGCAATGCATCATACTGTATGACTAATAAGGATGAATTTATCCATTTAAGCACTCCAAATTTTTTTCTTTTCCCAGACAAGCCCACATGGAGTGTGTGTATTAGGACCCCCCCCCAAACCAGCCACCCACCAACCAACATCCCATGGCTGAGCAACCCCCCTTATCTCCTGAAACACTCCTCTGTCGTTTATTGTACATCACCCCCGCCATCACAGCACCCAGTTCAAACCCATGTCCCTGCTCCCTCCTTTACCGACTATCCGACCTTGTCTTTGTCTGTTTGGTGTGTAGAACAGACCCAGACATGACAATACGGGTGCCGTTTAGGAGGATGTGTCTGATGGCCAACACTGGCGCCTCCATGAACTACAACCAAAATGGACTCTTGTGCGCGGAGCTATTCCAGACGCAGCCTTAGGATTCCAGTGAATCACACCACGAATGCTGGTGGATGCATGGAAAAGCAATATGGTTTGTCTATTTATTTATTGTCAATTCTTAATGAACTACTTGTATAGGGCTTAAAGTTTGTATTTCTGTCTCACCCTCAAATGTAGGCATTATCTCTTTATGAATGTCGTAGCTTTAGCTGGGACAGGGTCAAATAGTTTAGAACCCTTATTGTTTTGGCCTATGCACATACCCCAGACACCCCTTCATTGTCCTATTGTCAGTGAATATCTTGCACCTTGCTCAAAGACGTTTTATTTCCTAATCTGCATTGTGGGTCTGAGAAATGTGAGAAATGTGGCTAAGCCCGTGCCCCCATACACGTGAACCTTGACTCATCTCAAGCCTTAATCTGACCCCCAAACTAAGACAGGGCGCCCTTTTCCAAAGCTTGCCAACCCTGAACATTACCGTTTGGACGGAGAACACCCACATTTTAACGCTAGGGAAAAAACATGGCTAGCTAAGCAAGTAAACTCAAGGGTGACAGTTGCACCAAAATACATTTCCCAGATTGTAAGCACTTATGCATTGACGATACAAATTGAATATAAAAAAACATTTAGTCAGCGGTTGTTAGATTTAAATGTGTATAATATTATTTACACTATATTTTATACTCACATTGCTTTGCATCATGAGGTTCGACTCCATGCAATCCAAGCCGTCGTCATTGAAACCGGATTCAAGGCTAATCAGATCATCGATAACTTCATCCATTGGAAACTAAAACAAAACAAAAATAACAGCAAATGAGTTATGAATATCCCCCTAAAATAATTACCAAATGTTCACTGCTGTCCCAGTTTGTCCCCACAGACAGGATGCGTCCTAATCAAAAACTTAATCCAATAAGGCATCGGGTTCTCTAACAGAAACGTTTTTTACTCATGTTTGGAGCTCATTGATGAAACTATAAATAAATACAATCAAATTTTCTTCCTCTGACGTTTTTGGGGAGCAGATAAGAGGGAGAAACTAATCAATAGACAAGATCACTTTGTTGTAGTGACGAGCGTGAGAGAGTGCTATTGTGTCGAGTAAAAGTGAAACCTTCATTGAAGTAAGAATGAATTGTTGGAACGTCTCAACAGTGGTTGTTAAAACAATGGTGGGTTTAATGAAGATGAGACCACCACAGTAGTTAAGGGGCAGCGGGTAGCAAAGTGCCTTGCGATGATTCTTATAATCATGATTTAGAAATTAAATGTACTGAAAGGTGGCTGAGATACCAAAAAGAACAGAGGAGGGGGGGGGGGTTAGAAAAAGGGAACCACCACTTTTTGGTGGCGGGAGGTAGGACTGTTGCCAAATCAATGGAATCCCAAACACCAAGATATCCGAATTCTCACTTCTTCTTAACCGTCAAAACTAATACAAGGAGGTAGAGAGACACAAAAACAACCGACCAATCAGAAGGGCGATCCACTCACCTCACTGTCGTGATTGGCCAGCGTGAGCAGGGTGACGGGGCTGTTGGGGTTGCTGCCGTCGCTGGGGGCCGACAGCATGTGCTGCCCGTTCCTCAGGACTGGCATGGCCGCCATTGGCTGGTTGGCCGCGTGGGGGTGGGGCATGGCGGCGGAGGCGGCCATCTTGGAGCCACCCAGCGTCAGGTACTGCTTCACCTGTTGGCCCTGCGGCGGCTGCTGCTGCTGGTGGTGTTGGAGGAACTTGGAGTTCTCCAGGTGGGTCTGTACCTGGAGGGCGAGAGAGAGAGAGAGAGAATGTCAGAGAGGGTGTGTGTGTGTGTGTGTGTGTGTGTGTGTGTGTGTGTGTGTGTGTGTGTGTGTGTGTGTGTGTGTGTGTGTGTGTGTGTATGTGCACGTGTGTATGTGTGCGAGTGTGTGTGTGTGTGTGTGTTTGGAGGGAAGTATAGTAGCGATGCATGTGCAATGTGTGTGTGTGTGGTGATGGTGTGTTCTGTGTGTGTGTGTGGTGTGTGTGTGTCTGTTCATGCACTGCGATACCTGGTGGTGAGTGTGGTGTGTGGTGGTGTTGATGGGCCTTCGTGCAAGAGTGGCATGAATGCATGTGGCGGTGTGATGTGGTGTGTTGTTGATGCTGTGTGGATGAATGCATGTGCGTGTGTGTGTGTGTGTGTGTGTGTGTGTGTGTGTGTGTGTGTGTGTGTGTGTGTGTGTGTGTGTGTGTGTGTGTGTGTGTGTGCGCACTGCCAACACAGCTGTGAAGTTTCAGTGGTGTGTGTCTGAAAAGAGATGTGAATTTCGACCAAAACTGCAATATACCAAAACAGAAAAAAAAATCAAAAACAGAAGCACTATCAGCAAAACGAAACCAAGTCATTGCTACAATAAATAAGTGATTGAAAGCAACAGACTTAAATAGTTACAGTTGAAGCTATTTACAGTAAGTCTTGCCATATTGATTGCAGTATTGATTCATTGAGGTGATACCGTTACTGAGCTGGTTATGGTCAAGAACTGATAGACAACCACTTGCAGGAATCCACATATTTAACTTAAGATCTTAATAATATAAATAATTGTATATACTATAACGATTGCTGTTTACGATGCTGTTCACATACTATTGATTAAAAACAATAGATTCCTCAATTCAATCCTTCAAACAAAAACCCTACAATGTCAATTTAAACCTTTTAAATAAATCTAAGAGACAACTTACACAGGCAAATACCCCAAAATCAACACAACTAACTTTTCCAACAAGCCAAACAAAGTACTTCAACTTTTTCCTCCAAACCCCGACAACACAACACATCATCAACACTCCCAGTCCTCGGTTTGCTTACGTTAGCAGCTCTGCCGGCGTCCGGCATGCTGTAGTAGCTACAGTCGTTTAAGTGCGGCATTCTCAGGCGGGTGGCTTCTGTCTTCTGCTGCTCTGGGCTTTACTTTCTCTTTGCCCCGTGTTCTCAGATAGGATCCCAAGGAAGACGGCTGCGCTGTCCACTTCGACGTGGATGTCGGCGGTCTATAGGTGGACCTCAGAGTGCCTGTCCCCTTCCTGAGTTAGGGGTCTTATAAAGGAGAGGAGGTGGGGGTCCCCAGTGTGAGGCAATTAGGCACAAAGTCTGGGGCAGTGTTTTTTTTTTTATCTTGCACAGGGTGGTAATCACTTCAAACAGACGGTGATCGCCCAGGGTTTCATCACTGCAGGACTTTGGCTTTTTAGCCTCGATCACTAATTTTGTAGGGCCGCCTATTTCTGCCCAGCCGGCCAATCAGAGGGGCCCTCTGCGGAGGCTGCTTTGCTGGGCCCCAGCTCCTGAGGCTATCGCTTGCACAATTGTCCCCTTGTTTTAAATAACTCCCAAGAGAGTGTTTTTATTCGTCTGTTTTCATTCATTCACTGACTGCCAACAACCTTTTGTCGGTTTAGCATTCAGTCGGCCGTGACATGATAATATCAATCTCTAAAGGCTTTGTCCTCCATTGTCCCCCAAAAGGCACCCCTTCCACCCTTTAATAGATCTTACAGCCATTCAGGTAGGGCGAGTTACAGGTCAGCCCCAAACCTAATGAGCTCTTGTCTCTTTCTCTCTTTCTGTTTCTCTCTCTCTCTACATCTCTATCTCTCTCGCTCCCTCTCTCCCTCTCGCTCGCGTGCTCTCTCCCGATCTCTTTGTCTAGACATATGACGATATTTCACGCTTGTAATTGTTGTCGATTACTGGCACACTGTGCCGAATTACGTTTCAGTTTTAGTTCATCGCGGTCCACAACCTTTATATAGACAGAGCTCTTCGTCCGGGCAGAAATACAGTTGTGTGCCAGTGACAATTCCAACTCAAAGGTCACAGGTCACACGATTTTTCATTATTGCATTAACATTAATATTTTTGTTCATCTCCTCCTTCTACTTCCCATACTTCCAACTGCCACTGTTACCCTCTGATACACCCTTCACTAGCGTAAATATTGTGGTTTTAATTTACCGATGTGGCAAAGCACTTCACTTGAGATGACAAAAAACGCTCAGAGTGCGCTAGCCTCCCACAGCGCCGCTTTTCCCAAACAAAGACGACACTTTACAGACTTTGGTGATTTATATTTATTAAGAGTGTGAGGCTTTGATATCAAAAGCTCAGCATTAATCCACACGCTGTTCACATTGGCATGGTTCTAAAAAAAACCCTTCTAGTCTCCTCACAATCATGAACTTGTCAACGCCGGCCAACCACTGCCACCGCAACGCAACTGACACCCCCCCACTGTTCCTGGGGGGCTGGGGGGCTGGGGGGGGACGGGACAGACAAGACGTTCAGTGTTGATGGGGGGCCCAATCGAAAACATTTTTGTCTACGGAGGAAAGAGAGAGAGGGGTGGGGTGCTGAGAGAATATTGGATATCAGTACTGCTACTCCTCCACGCCATCATCGCATCTGTGTGATTGTGTTTTTGTGTGATTTTGTGTGTGTTTGTGTGTGTGTGTGTTACGTTTACGTGTGTGTGTGTGTGTTAAGTTTGCGTCTGTGTGTCTGAGGATGTGAGTCTGTGTTTCTGTGTGTGTGTGTTGTGTGTGTGTGTGTGTGTGTGTGTGTTTGTGTGTGTGTGTGTGTGTGTGTGTGTGTGTGTGTGTGTGTGTGTGTGTGTGT
Organism: Melanogrammus aeglefinus; assembly: GCA_900291075.1. Lineage (NCBI taxonomy): Eukaryota > Metazoa > Chordata > Actinopteri > Gadiformes > Gadidae > Melanogrammus > Melanogrammus aeglefinus. Next base: position 151,799 of record OLKM01001233.1, on the reverse strand, counting down.
GTGTGTGTGTGTGCGTGCGTTTATCTGTATGGATGCGTTTTAGCTAAGTTTGCATGTATGTGTGTGTGTGTGTGTGTGTGTGTGTGTGTGTGTGTGTGTGTGTGTGTGTGTGTGTGTGTGTGTGTGTGTGTGTGTGTGTGTGCGGGCCTTCATGCCTGGGTTTGTGTGTGCGTGTGTGCACGTGTGCGTGTGTGTGACAGTGGATTATCCTGATTCCTCCTCTCACTCGACTGTAAAACGCCGGAGACACGGCCGTTAGTCGCTTAACGAAGCCTGATTCAATTTGGGTGGTAATGGTGCTCCTTCACCACAGCTTGCCGGCACAATGACCCGGGTTGTGTCCACGGCCAACGGGAAGATGCAATTTACGGAGATGTTCCACGCCAAAAAGGAGGACAGAACCGAGACGCAAATAGGAATCCACCGTTCAAAACCCGGACAGGGGACACAGATTCCAACCGACTTTGGAATCTGTGTTATTTTTGAACGTTGTCGTTATTTGTCTTCTACTTCTGAGTACCATTAATATCGCTCTGTTTTTAAGTCTTTTGTTCTTGTT
>OLKM01001233.1:116240-146240 GCA_900291075.1 Melanogrammus aeglefinus | reverse complement strand
TTTATACCAACTAATAATTAAAAAGTCTTACAGCATGGAAAAAAACTTAAAGTCTATTGAAAACAGTAAAGCTAACAGCATAGGAATAGATAAAGTTAGCATCCTAATTGCTGCAGAAGTTTTGAGCGGTAATTTGTGGACCGAAGCCTCATATTTTATGGGGTTTAACGGCATCCTAGTAAACGCTACCTGAGTCTTTGAACTCTGCTCTGCTTTTCATGTGCGGTGCTTCTGCCTATTCCCAGTGTGTCCGAGACTACATTTATAGATCAGTTGGGCGGAAAAAAAAAGTCTCCATCCCACCGTCGCTTTTTCAGTTCCTGTTTATTTGATGTACTTCCTGTTTCCTTGATGTTTTACGCACGTTTCTATACACCCGCAAACAATAATCACATCATACTCACGACACATGGGATTCCCATGTAAGTCGTCTGCCATTTGGGATTGAGACGGGAGCGGGTTGGGAGGGGCCGGACCCAGAGAGCTCACCTTTCTTAGTTCCCCCACACCCTATCTTTTATACATCAGGGACCCATTGTAAGAGTGGGCCTGCTTCTGAGACCGACACTTCAAAGTGTGTCTCCCACATCTGAGGGCTGTTTTATCCTGCCCGAAGACGGAATGCATAATGGAGACGGCACCACTACCACCACTGCACTTTTAATGACTTCTTGATTTATGAATTAAATATGGCCGCCATTTTAACTGGATTACATGTGGATGTGAACTTGTGCGAAGTGCGGGTGAACCCAGGTGAATCCCTGGGTGTGTCTGTCTGTGTGTGTGTGTGTGTGTGTGTGTGTGTGTGTGTGTGTGTGTGTGTGTGTGTGTGTGTGTGTGTGTGTGTGTGTGTGTGTGTGTGTGTGTGTGTGTGTGTGTGTGTGTGTGTGTGTGTGTGTGTGTGTGTGTGTGTGTGTGTGTGTGTGTGTGTGTGTGTGTGTGTCTAGAAACGCAAAAATACACTACACATCAGAGGATCTGTCCATGCTGTACAGGACAGTAGAGGCAGTTTTTTTTCATTTAACTTTTTAAAAAGTCAGTTGGTTGTTTATTTAGCGGCAGAAATTTCAAATCAAATACACCGTTGTGGTCAGATCGTGGAAAAGGAGGTTTGACCTGGCAGAGAGGATCCCTTTCATTTATATCTAGATCTGTACTGACTATTCCGGTGTAAATCAATAATCACGTTATCCCCGGTTGACTTTCAAGCTCGCTGGGCTAGACACCGCCCGTTCCCAGGTTCCTGTCACACGAGCAGAGTTACATAAACATCTCCAGCCCCTCTGAACACTTATGAAGGGGTCTGACCAAGAGATAGAGAGGGAGAGAGATACAAAGAGAGAGAGAGAGAGAGAGTGAGAGTTGACCAAGAGAGCGAGAGAGAGCGAGGGGGAGAAGGAGGTGGAAGACAGCAAAGGAGATGCAATTAGTTCAAATGAACTAATGTGATTTTTGCTCTAAATCAATTAGGACACATCGAACTCTCTCTCTCTCTCTTTCTGAGGGTTGAGCTCTTTACAAGGACACTGTACACAGAGAGGGAGAGGGAGAGGGAGAGAGAGAGAGAGAGAGAGAGAGAGAGAGAGAGAGAGAGAGAGAGAGAGATGGAGAAAGGGTTGGGCCTCCACACACACACACACGCACATACACATACACAGGCATGAAACCCCCACTTAACGTTGCCTACGACATTATGTATTTTGGCCAATGGTCAGAGGTCATACACTGACCCTGTTTGCTTGCACGCAGAGGTATATTGTGCAAGAGATGGCGGTATTGTGTTCCCACTTAAACACCGACGAAAACGTTGCGCAGGTGCATACCTTGAGATCAAATTCTGAATTAGATTTGCTTAAATCACTTCATCACTTGTATCTAACGTGAACTACTGTGAAAAGTCAGGGTCATGGATTATGAATCGAACCCAGTAGCTCTTAGATGTGGAGTGGAACACCCTTACGCTGTCTTGCTTAACCTATTTGGCGACATAGGAAATATGAATTTGAGCGTGTGTTTGTGTTTTCCTTTCAATCTGGCAAGTTCTGTTTTTTTTTTTTAGAAGGTTGACTAAGTCAATGCCGAAGCTATTCTTGTTTGGCATGTCAAGAGTTGGCATGGCCGCCACAGATTCACAGTTTTTACGCTTTGACACCTTGAAATGGGAGATTTCAGCATGGAAGATGATGTTAGTGTTGTCAATGTCTCCATGACTTGGACTGAGATAATGGATTATTAGAGACTGATAGACCGTGTGTGTCTAGAATCAAGGTGCCAGCATATCCAGGATTCTAGCTTCCACCTCTTTTGACACACTATAATTATTATTTTTTTTTTTATGTGAATATCAAAATGACAGATAATTTCGGTTACTGAAAGGCATTAAGCAATTGTATTTCACTTTTTCGTATTGCGCTTTTAATACAGAAATTAAACTGTTGTAAACTACTGTTTGGCAGTTTTCACACTTTGGCTAACAGGATTTTGCCAGTTAAAAGAAAATCTATTTAGAAATAACACTACAACACGATGGAAAAGGTATGGTTAAAGCCTAAATAAATGTCATATAAAGATAGTAGGACAATGATAATCTCAATTCATTAAGAAAATGACATAAACGACAAATGCAAAACATAAAATAATTGACATATAAATATATATATAGGTTTAAAAATTACCCTATTCGGGGTCAAAAACTGACACTATTATGTTATAATAAATAAAAATTAAATAAACCTGAACCTAACTATTACTTCTTCAGAAGAGAATTAAGAAGAGATTAAACAGATTAGCCAAAATACGTTGTTTAAGTGTGTCTTAATGCCGTACATGTAATCCATTTATACATCATCTCTCTACCAGACGTCTGTCTGAAAGAAGGAGGAGGAGAAGGAGATGTTTGATAAGGTACGGCATTGGTTTATATGTTCAAAACTATTTCGCTGCTTAATTACTTTACATTTCCCTTAAATGCCCTTCTTTTGTTGAGGTTCATTCATAACAACCTCAACTGAATTATTTATCAAGCAGAATTGTGGTTTATTTCATCCTTTAAAATCAATTCTTCAATCCTTCAGTCTTCTATTATCGAGTGACCGTTGATTACAAAATCAAATTTTGAGTAGAAAGTAACACACTGGCCAAAATAACTTTGTGCTAACTCAACAACTCTACAATGTTAAAATTTTTATGTTTTTTATGCGGTTTAATAATAATCTATCGTCCGGTATAATGAACTCAATTCTCCTTCCCCAACCACAACTAGAAAAGCAGCCGGCTGCTCTCAATTCATGAATCAATCATGAGACAAATATTTATTTTAATAAATGGCAAAACGAGAATACAAAGTGGACAGTGTCCAATGCTCACACGCGTCCCTGCAGGCCCCCATCTCAACCATTCCTACCTCCCTAGCATTCAGGACTCAGGATTCACTCCAAGAACATCAAAAAATAATGCATACATTTATATACACAACTGAAAAAAAATCAACTCTCAGAAACTCTTTCTGTTCTCATGTCAGTTGCTATATCTCGCTGAAAACTGAAATTAAGTTACCATAGCTAAAGAAACAAATTTGGCGTTTAGCACAACATGTTTGCACTGGGTCCCGGCCTACGAGACAATTCAATCAGTTAACCGCATTTGCGACCAGTGTGTGCTAATGTAGAGTGCCTAGTATAGTGTGACGGTTCACAAAATACACGGTTTGGTAACAGCACAGTTCTGGGTTCACAGTTTTCGGGAAGGTTAGGTATGTTTTTGGTAAAGCAAGGGGATGAACAAGGGCCTATTAAAAAAGGAAAACACAAAAAAGTTCAAATTTCAACATGCATTAAAGATAACCAACTATGCTTGTCTTACCTGGCCTATAGATTTTTTTAATGATTTATTTTTCAAGTTTAAAATCTAACTTGAACATATGCACTCATGTCCCCAATATGAAGCAGAGTGAGGCTTCTCTGCCTACAGTCACTTCCCTCCCTCTCTCCTCCCTCCCTCCCTCCCTCCCTCCCTCCCTCTCCCTCCCTCCCTCCCTCCCTCCCTCCCTTCCCTCCCTCCCTCCCTCCTAACAATGACCTCAGTCAGCACATCCACAATAAGGAGGCTCAATGATCTGATTACACCCGGTCTCCGCAACCTCAAATACACTTAGAAGTTAAAGTTGACTAAAAATAAAGAAAAGCCCCGTAACAAACACTCAGTCCATTATCGTAAACTTTATCGTGACAGAATCCTTAATATGGTTAAAGATAAATGTCACAGTTTGCAGTGTCTAGTGAAAGTTAATGTGTTAGTGTGAATAAACAGAAGCATCGCTGATACTAGTGAGGTGATGATGATAATTGTATACAACTCAAATAACTTTTCCCCATAATTGTATTTTATCAGCTTTATTTGATTAATGTGTCATTATCATGCACACATAATATCATCATAGTTGCTCTATTCAGTGATGTGATAAAATCCTCTACGTCGCTTTGTATAATACGCAATAAACATAGCAAACAGGAACAAAGGGTCGATATTCATTCATTCATATTACACAATACCTATGTTCAGTGTAAAACGTGAGACGTTTTTTCTTACCTGCCCATGCCAATGGTATCCCAGCATTTTGAGGATGATTCTATAAACACAGTTCAAGACGGCGTTTGTCTAGTGCTTAGAAATGACCGCAGATACACGGACACAAACGAAAACTTCAGCAGTCACAGTTTTCTCTCTAGCTGGCGAAGGCAATCCCGTCTGGTATTTGGGGGGGCCCGACAAAAGCTTGGCCAAAATTCTCACTGTTCCCACTACAGTACGTGCACACACATGCACTCATGCATGCAGACACACACACACACACACACACACACACACACACACACACACACACACACACACACACACACACACACACACACACACACACACACACACACACACAGACACTCATGCATTCAGACATACACACACACACACACACTCACAGGTACGCGCAGACATACACACAGGTACCCACATGCACACGCACAAACACAGATACGAACACACATACATGAGTGCATGTATATGCACGCGCATAAATCCACAGAAACACACATGCACTCACACATGCGGCATCCACACGAACACACACATATGCACGTGTCTCCATCCACCCACATACACAAACACACACACACACACACACACACACACACACACACACACACACACACACACACACACACACACACACACACACACACACACACACACACACACACACACACACACATACACACACACACACACACACACACACACACACACACACACACACACACACACAAAGTCTCCCCCCCGGCCCCACACACACACATTTCCCACACACTTTCCCCCACACAGACACACTTGTACTATTTTCCAACAGGTTAATTCCCTTTGACACATCGGTGCGTACACACAGCTACCCTAGCAAACGTGCGCATGCAAAATGCATGTCTCCTATATGGATCTATGTCTACAAACAATAATAACACCAGAGCGCGCACCACAGTTCTAGCACTCCTAGCGCGAACGGTTCTTCCCCCGTTGACTTTTTGGCACTTGTTGGCTTGCGACCTGTTCATAATGAACCTGAACCCATTATTTTGAGTCATTGAATTGAAAGAAATAGGGCAAAGAATGAAAGCCACAGGGCCAATTAACGGGCCGTCTTTGATGTATCTCCACTCCCCCCCCCACCACACACACACACCCCCACCCACCCACCACCACACCACCCACACACACACACACACACACACACACACACACACACACACACACACACACACACACACACACACACACACACACACACACACACACACACACACACACTCCTCGTTGGCCACTCGACCGAGGTGTGTCGGTGTCCTTTGTCTTCCCACTGTTGTTCATTAATAATTCGGAGGGGGGGAATGGGCTGAGGTTGGGGGGGGAGAGTTCACGTCTGCTAAATCCCCCTCTCTTTCTGTCTTTCCATCGTTCTTACAGTCCCTTTCTATTTCCCTGCCTCCATCAATCTGACTCTCTTTTCTTGATCTCTCTCTATTCTCTCTCTCTCTTTCTCTCTCTCACACTCTCCCTCTGGCTCTCTCTCGCCCTCACCCTCCCTCCCTCCCCTCCCTCCCTCCCTCCCTCCCTCCCTCCCTCCTCCCTCCCTCCCTCCCTCCCTCCTTCCCTCCCTCCCTCTCTTTCTGCCATATCTTGCTCTCTCTCCCATCCCTGACATTCCAAAGGGATGATAGTCTGAGGTGTAAGACATCACAGGTCACTGAGATGTGTTACACAGACATACTCACAGACATAATATACAACATACCAACAGCACATAATACACAAGGTTAACACACTTTGGACAGATGAGATATTTTGTATATATCCTGTCTCTCTACACTCATAACCCTTTCTGGGATTAATAAATTAGTCATTTGTGTTTAAGTTTTCATAAATGTTATGTATTTTTATATTAGCATTTAAATTTGAGGCATGTTGACAAATAGGGAAAAACTGGTTTATGTGTTAAAAAAAAGGTGAGAATCTAATATTGGATAAGGCCTTATGGCATAAAGGCAACTGACCTGCTTGGGTCAGGATGCAAGCAAATTACACAAAAGCTACATCACTTTGCTGTTAGCATGATGCTTATCTCTTTATTATGCAAGTTGATGTCCGTAAATGTGCCAGTGCATTTTCAATTACACAGTAAGCCAAAGAAACAGGAACCATTTTTTTATGGAGGTTGGCTTTAAGGCTCAGCCTGCGCACTCCAGAGGTACATTCACACACTCCAGGACATCGGCTGGACTCCCAGCCGGCAGTCACCGGACACCAGAACGTTTTAGCAGGAGAACTCTTCATTTCTGTTGTTCTTCAATGTCGTTGTATACAAAAAGTAATAAAGATCTATCACACAACGTCACACCCATAGCGTTCCGCGGAAATAGACATTGTCACATGAGTTCAATTAACTTAAGAACTTGTGAATCAGTAAGCGACGGTATTTCAACAAAAAAAATTCAACAGATGTAAAAGATTTTTAGAAAGTATGGAAACAAGGAGAATATTATCCGGCGAGTGATTCATGACAAGGGGGTTGGGGGGCTGGGCTGGAGGCAGCCCTAAAGGCATCACTCCTCCCGTCTCTGAGGACCAGAATAGAGGCAGCCCTCAAAGAAGGGTTGTTCTGTCTGGCCGGCCCGATATCGTTCTCCACATCTCGCCAGTGTGACGATGCGAATGTCACGGACCCTGTGTGTTACTGGAAAGAGAATATAGTCTGGTCCCCCCCCCCCCCCCCCCATTCACTGGCTGTGATTGATACATGTAATCACTGAATGCTGTGGGGTCAAACCAGATCTCGCTCGACTTCTGAGATCTGTTGTTGTTGTTTTTTTGAGAGTGCGTGAAAATCTCTTTTCTCTTTATCGTGAAGTCGTATGTTTGGTTCCATCAGTACCCCCGTTTGTCTCATTTCCCCCTTTTTTCCCCCCTTTATCTGTTATGGGGAAAACGTTGCTTGTCAGGTTGTTTTTGCCTGTTCTGCATCCAAACCCTTTGTGTGATTTATCTGCGATCTTCTCTTTAGCATGAGACTCTGGTCAGACGAATTAGAAAACATCCCCCTTAACCCCTTGGCCACGACAAAAAGGGGTCTCCCCATTTCGCTCCCCCTTCAAAGCGAGACCCCAAGTATTAGCTCTGGCAGAACACAAACTGAGAGAAAGGGGGACTGCCTCTCATGACGACACTGACCCCTGAATCCACTCTCTATTGTGTGTGTCCCCATTCCCCCCCCCCCCCCCAACAGCCATTCCTGTCCTAATTGTCATGTGAAACCCCTAAAAACTCAAAAAAAAAGACACAAAGGACATGATAAGATCAGAGAGGTAGGCCACTAGTACCCCCCCCCCCCCCCCCCCCCCAAACACAAGGAAGGTTCAATGAGAGGACCGGCTTTGATTGGTCCGTCCCATTCAAGGTTGGGGCTGGCATTGTGATAACGCATTCGAATTTCATAATTTTGTTTTTTAAGATACTCCAAAATATATTTGGAAACAGTTACAAAAAGTGAGATGGGTAGTTGTTTATTGGTGTGTTATTGGTACGATTTTGAAAAGAGAAAAGAAGAAAGATTTGATGGCGAAATATTAACCATAAAATGGGAGGTTGAGGGTAGCACCTTATTCCCTTACAGTTGAGGCTGCTATGTTCCCTAGAAAGCTTCATAACATCAGGTCGATTATAAGGACCCAGGGTTGCAAATAGGGATGCATAAAGCTTGTTTGGGAATGCATTAAGTCTTGGAAAGCGTGACGAATGGTCCGAGATGCCTGATCTCGCTCAGTGCCTACTATTTTGATGTGAAATGATCCAGATGTCTTCTGTGAACACCCAGTGGCAAAGCTGTAGAATTCATTGAGCCTGGTCCCGCAACAGATGCATTCAATATTGGGCTACCCTTTCAGAATGAAATAGTTGATTTGTGGGAATTCTTGTGACATAAATGTAAGCTTGTTATCGGGAATGATGCTGTGTTCTAATAAATATTTACTATCTAGTTGGATTAGTTTATTATCCCACTGCATCCTTATAGTTAGATCACTCACTCACCCAACTCTACTGCTCCTCGTTCTACGTGTTCACGCATTCACTCACTCTCACTCTCATCCACTCACTCACCTACTCATTCACGCTCAGACCCTCACTTATGGTTACGTGATCACCTACTCACTCATTCACTCACTCACTCACTCACTCTCAATACCCCCCCCCCCCCCAACACACACAAAAACTACCTCGGTTCTGATTCCTTACAAAGTACCTCCATCCTTTCCCCTTTGCTTTTGAATCCTATTAGTGCCTGAATTTGGTTTAACTGAAAAAGACTGCCGCCCTCACTCAATTAGCCCTAATAGGATTAGCAGGCTGGTATGGGCTGGGAGGTTTAAATGGGAATGGAATTTTGGCAGACACCTGCTTCGTGCACTGCATTAATCTGATAAAGGCTGCAGACTTTCCTCTCCAGGGGTCCCCCTTGTTAAGAGGCGCTTGGCCAACAAATGGCCGGGGTCTAGGTCCCAATGAAAGGGGCCCCAAAGGCCCAGAGAGAGACCCAGACCACAATGAGTCATTAGGGGGTAATTATAACTAGAAAATATGGAACTCAGGGGGGACAAATCTGAAAGACCGGTTTGAATATCTGAATTTGCTGACAATACGATTGACATTGAGGCTCTTAATTGTGCCATGAAAAAGTGAAATGCAATGGAAAAATAAAAGAGGGGTGTGTGTGTGTGTGTGTGTGTGTGTGTGTGTGTGTGTGTGTGTGTGTGTGTGTGTGTGTGTGTGTGTGTGTGTGTGTGTGTGTGTGTGTGTGTGTGTGTGTGTGTGTGTGTGTGTGTGTGTGTGTGTGTGTGTGTGTTTGCGGACTCTTCTTTGTCAACAAGTGATTGTATCCTTATTACCCAAAACAATGGTGGCTTTATCTGCTTTGAAACCCATTACGAACGCAAAGCACGCTGAGACTCTAGATCCCAGCAAAAACCATTCAAGACCCTTCGGATGTTTGTACTGATCCTCTCTGCTTGCATGGCTACCCAGCTCCAAGGATAGCATGAAAGCTCAGCCCAAAAGATAGAGATTGAGAGGAAGAAGTCATCTGAATTCGAATGTAATTCGGCTATTCATCATGAAGAATTCATCAGCTGTGTTTTTTAGCAGAAGTTTCGAGAAGATAAATAATGAATCATTTAATTTTTTCGGTTACATCAAAAAGCGACATGCTTGCATCAAATGAATACCGACCGCGTAATTGACGCAAAACCACCCGTTCCTAGAGCCTTGATCAGATCAGAGTGGGGCCTTTTTTACAGAACTATATTTCAAAATACTTCTATTAATAAATATAATATAATAATATAAAATATGATACAACCAAATCTTTAATATAACACCCACGCACACACAGATACGCACAGACCCACACATACCCAGGCACCCCCAGACATGGCCCCAAATAGGGAACATTGACTGAGGAATTAGGGACTAAATGGCGAGTCCTAATCCCTTGTGATGCCACCTCTCTCCTACAGCGTCTCACCGGGTCTCATACCAACACCTCAATATGTCCCCTGTGGCGCTCCCTTCTTTCACGGAGGTCCCTCGTTCCCCCCCCCCTCTTTCTCTCTCTCTCTCTCTCTCTCTCTCTCTCTCTCTCTCTCTCTCTCTCTTCTTCTCTGCGTGGGATAGCTATCTTGGTGCTCTCTCACTCTCTCTCTCTCTCTCTCTCTCTCTCTCTCTCTCTCTCTCTCTCTCTCTCTCTCTCTCTCTGTCTGGGTGCGTGGGATAGCTATCTTGGTGGCCTTGAACTGGTCCTCACATCACACACTCACAGACACATACACATACTGACACGAGATTCTCCACACAACACACACACACACACACACACACACACACACACACACACACACACACACACACACACACACACACACACACACACACACACACACACACACACACACACACACACACACACACACATACACATTCCAAAACTAGATACACAGGCACACACACGTATACACACACACACACACACACACACACTTATACAAAAACACGCACACCCACGCACAAACACAAACACAAAACACACACAAACACATTTACACACAAATACACACACACCCTTATACACACATGCACGTACACAAATACAAATACAAACACATCAACACACACGTCAACACACACACAAACCCAAAAACATATGACCTATCGTACTTTCAGATCACACTGTTATTTAAATAATTGTGTTATAACTCTGGCGTGCTGTACCTGAAAACAGTCAAACGTTCCAAGGTTTATACCAGCAGGGGAATGTTGTAGTCTAGTGTGTGTGTGTGTGTGTGTGTGTGTGTGTGTGTGTGTGTGTGTGTGTGTGTGTGTGTGTGTGTGTGTGTGTGTGTGTGTGTGTGTGTGTGTGTGTGTGTGTGTTCCGCAGACGGAACAAGGGACAAGGAGATGAGTGAGGAAGTGGTGGAAGAGGAGGAGGAGGAGGAGGAGGAGGAGGAGCAGGAGGAGGAGAAGGAGGAGGAGGAAGAGGAGGAGGAGTAGGAGGTGGAGGAGGAGCAAGAGGAGGAGGACTAAGAGGACTAGGAGGAGTCAGGTCAACGATACAGAGACAGTCAACATGAGGACATCAAACCCACTGAGGGCTCGGTCTCCTAATCCTATTAGCCTCCCAACCCTTTATCTCTCTCTCTCTTTCTTGATCTAAAGATCCACCGGAACGTTCTCTGTCGAAATAATAATTAGACTCGTCGCCACACAGTAATCTTATTAACCATTATTTTAGGAGACAGTTAAGTTCTGTGTTCATCGATATTTTCAGCCGGTGCCATTGTTGGACAAATACCATGCCTGCGGTCGGATGGAGGAAAGAGAATTGTCATTATTCTGAAAAAATACGTATACAATAGCAAAGGTGTATGCATACTTTTATAAATAGTTATACATCTTTTTATTTAGTCATTTAACAGACAAATGTATCCAACGTGACTTCCGAGCGAGGTTGACAACAATCAAAGCATGTGACCAAAATTTGGGGCCGCAAGATTTCATTTCTAAAAATATAAAACCCCAACTGTACGGTTGGAATTACGGCCCAGTGTTTATTCTAAACCGCTAGATCCTAACACACACACACACACACACACACACACACACACACACACACACACACACACACACACACACACACACACACACACACACACACACACACACACACACACACACACACACACACACACACACACACACACACACACACACACACACAGAGACAGACACACTAAACCTGACATGAGTAACCCATCCTATTTTTCCTGCATTTCGGCCTATTTGGCTTCATGCATTTTGGAAAGTGAACCACTCTGACACACACCACGATTCAATGTGGTTCTTCAGTCTTTGTTTCTCCATAATTAGTTTTCAAGTGAGCTGAGGTAACTGGCCATAAGAAGTGAAGTCACTCTACTCTCAGTTGATGGATTATCGTTCTTGCTGTTTTGATCCTAATCGTTCTATTCTGTGGAGCAGAACCCAGATCAAAGTGTTCCAACCTCGGTTTATGACTCTGAGTTAACGTCTTTACCAAGAGACAAGAACGCCAACTGGTATCGGAAGGCTCCAAAATGGTACATAAGATGCTTTTTCCGAGGACTTTTACGTTTTTATTAGGGGCAATAAAATGTTGATGTTCTCTAATTCGTGCTGACCCACCTCGCTTGGTTACTTTGACTCGCTCTCTCAAATGTCTCTCTCTCTCTCTCTTTCAATATCTCTTTCTTTCTCTCCCTTGTCCCTGACTTTTTTTTCTCTCCAGTCTTGCGCAAGAATGAATGAATTTTATTATTAACAGGTTCATAAATGTGTATTATTATTCAGGGATTGTTTTAAACTAGGTCAAATGAAGGCATCACAAACAATTATTTTGGCTGCGATTTCTGACCAATTTTAAGTGGTTTAACTTTGTCAAGACAGTGTTTCATAATCTTGTTTTGGGTCTCTGGTTTACTATGTGTGTGTTGTCTGTCCTTGTAGTCTTTGAACTGAACTGAACTGAAACCCATGTTCTCTTGCCTTACTCGTATTGTGTGTATGTGTCTGACTGTGTGTGTGTGTGTGTGTGTGTGTGTGTGTGTGTGTGTGTGTGTGTGTGTGTGTGTGTGTGTGTGTGTGTGTGTGTGTGTGTGTGTGTGTGTTTGTGTGTGTGTGTGTGTGTGTGTGTGTGTGTGTGTGTGTGTGTGTGTGTGTGTGTGTGTGTGTGTGTGTGTGTGTGTGTGTGTGTGTGTGAGTGTTTGGGTGTGTGGATAACTGACACTTAATAAGCTACAAAACTACTTTCAGTGACTTTGTGTGTGTGTGTGCGTGTGTGTGTGTCCGTGTGTGTGTGTGTATGTGTGTCCGTGCGTGCGTGCGTGTGTGTGTGCGTGCGTGCATGCGTGCATGCGTGTGTGCAGCCAGTCATCTAAGGCCCCTTATCCAGTATCTGGATGGGTGGGCTAGGACTCCTGTCCCCAATCCAACCCCTTCACCCTATGGTCTGCTACTCTCTCTCTCTCCCCCTCTCTCTCTCCTTCTCTCTCTCCTCTCTCTCTCCTCTTTCTCTCTCTCTCTCTCTCTCCTTCTCTCTCTCTCCCTCTTTCCCCGCTCCCTCCCTCTTGCTCTATCTCTCTTTCTCTCTCGCTCCATCTTTCACTCTCTCTTTCTCTCTCTCTCTCTCTCTCTCTCTCTCTCTCTCTCTCTCTCTCTCTCTCTCTCTCTCTCTCTCTCTCTCTCTCTCTCTCTCTCTCTCTCTCTCTCTCTCTCTCTCTCTCTCTCTCTCTCTCTCTCTCTCTCTCTCTCTCTCTCTCTCTCTCTCTCTCTCTCTCTCTCTCTCTCTCTCTCTCTCTCTCTCTCTCTCTCTCTCTCTCTCCCTCCCTCTCTTTCACTTTCTCTCTCTTTTTCTCTCTCTCTCTTTCTCTCGCTCCTTCTGTCTTTATGTATCACAGGTCTGATAATACAATTATTTTAAAAGACAAAGTCTCTCTCTCTATTTCTCTCTCCCTCTCTCTCTTCCCTCCCCCTCCCTTCTTGAATTCTTTTCTCATGATTCACGGTTTGGCATTTAATTTGTTTCTCCAGATTTGTTTGCAAAATAAGAAAAACCCAAGATCTCTTTTACAGTCACTGCAGAAATGTTCTATTCTACAAAATATCCAAAATATGAAAGAGTGGATAAAATGGTGAGTCGCAAAGGAAATAAATAATTAACAATGTGAAAATGTTTTTTTTTAAAGTTATTATTACATCAATTAATAATAATCAATGAATTAATATTATAGCATATTTTAATATCCCTACGCTTATTTACTTAATCACACACACACACACACACACACACACACACACACACACACACACACACACACACACACACACACACACACACACACACACACACACACACACACACACACACACACACACACACACACACACACACACACACACACAGTTCATCTCCCTCTTGTCCTAAGATCCCTTAGAGAGGTAAGGAGTGCATGTAGACCCCCCCTTCCCCCCCACTACAACATACAACACAACACCCACACATCACAGATAAGGTTACCCCATGAAAGCCCCCCCCCCCCCCATGAAGGAGAAAGCATAGCAGCTTTGAAGTGAGTCCCGGGTCTCCTCCGATGGGATGGATGTTTTCTGTTTCTCTTTTCCTCTCTATCTCATTCATAACTCCTCCCCGGAAATCCCGTGCTGTTGCATCCTGGGAGACGACCCCCGAGCCAACCAGGGGAGGTCATTATACCGCTCCTTCCAAGATGGCCGCAAAGCATCCCGGACATTCAATATTTATGTTGACACACGCGCTCGTTTTAACACCAAAGCAGGGGCTGGTAAACACCCGGCTCTTATATTGTATTCCACCTTCGGGCTTCAGTCTCTGTGAACTGCACTTCAGCAACAACACTTGCAATAGCATATAAGATAAGATAAGATGTACTATAGGGGGCAGAATAGCCTGTGTCTCCCGACAGAAAGCTACTGGATTCGATCCCCTGTGTTCACAGTCTACCTGTGGGCATCTTTGATGCCCATCCCCCCTACCTGCCAATTATAAAACGTGTTCTAAATAAATTCACTATCAGTCGCTAGGTTGCTTGTTTGATCCCCGGCTCTCTCTAGCGTGAGTATTGATGTGTTCCCCGGGCAAGACACCTCACTCTTAACTGCTCCCGAAGAGCTGGCTGTCGCCCTGACTCCGTCGTCGGTGTGTGAATGTGTGAATGAGTGGTTGTAAGTCGCTTTGCATAAAGCGTCAGCAAATCCTCTAAATGTACAGTAGATGTAAATGTATATTGTGAAAAGGTGAATAGTGTTCAACAGCAGAGGTTATGGTCGAACCTATTTACGATCAAACCTTCGCACTAAAGAGGAAACAGTAACAGTTGATCCTAGTTTGGTTCACGCGGGTCACCACAGGTGGACCAGGCTACAGGTCCATTATTCGGCTTCACACCCTCTGTGCATTAGGGGCGTTGTAGTTTTTACAAGACGTCCCGCTGAGCCGACGTCAATGCGGAGGACATGTATGGGCTTTGATGACGTGCCTGCCCGTTTTCTTTTGAATATTCATGAGCGGCTGATGAATGAGCGAGCACGGCCGAGTGCTGCAATCAGGGCAATGTCAACATTGGTTTAACGTAACAATCGATGAGTGATTGCACCCCTGCTGTCCGGGGACTGGGCATCATTGGAGTGGGAGAGACACAGGCTGAGGGTGCTGTTAGGTTGTACAGATGTCATATATTCATTAAGCTATGGATAACACAACGAGAGAATGTATCTGGATTAGTCCTGATGCAAATGACCCTTGAAGCATCATTGAGAAAGGGTGGTTTAGATTATATCCGCACGGAGCGTGTTATGACTATGGCCGTGGCAGATGGAAGATGCATTTATAGTTTTTGTTTGTTTAAATGTGATACTCCGTGAATTAGATCAGAAGCCTGATAACTACAATATGATAAATATAAGAACTGTCACGTACACAGCAATTTAACCTATTAGCTCAAGAAGACATCCCTACATCAAAATATAAAATGAATGCAAAGTATGGATAAAAGTGTGTAATATATGAGTAAATAGGGACAGTTATGGTTACCTTCCAGTCTGACTGGTGGATATATTTTTTGATTTCATATCATGACATATTTTTTAAGTAATGTCGATAAATATGTTTATTGCTCAGATGCAGCTGTTCATGGCTTTTGTACTTTTATTTTGTAGTTGTTGATAAAGATATTTATTCTTGCTTGGACAACTCTGTGAAAAGCCTCCACGGTCAATGGGTTTTTATCTCCACTAGTCCACTAGTTCAGTCTACTACCTTCGCCCTGGTACATCCAAGTAGCAGATCCACAATCAGTGCTATGAATGAAAACTGTGATTCCCGTACGAGGACACCGTGGTGACGAATAACCTTTTGTTCGCATCGATCATCCCAGTATCACGTTCATACCTACACTCAACATACACCTGTGCTTTCACCTTCCCCTATGTACGAAGCCTATGTTAAAGCAGCAGTACTTACTGTGTTTAGCAACAGTTAGCCACCTACCTTCCACGTGGTAGCCGACGGGCTCCAGAGAGGGGGCTGCCTTCGACCGTAGGGCCCGCTGAGAGGGTAGGGAGGGCGGGGCAGATGATGGGGTCGGGAGGGTTGGAGGCTGTAGGGGTCAGCTATGGCTCCACCCCAGGCGGTTTGCTGGTCGTCCCCCTGACCAATCGTCCATCGCATGGGCATGTTCACGTAGGGCTGGTACATGTTAGTTGAGGTCGGTCAGAGGCTCCTAAGGGTTTAACCGTGAGAGGGCAGGGTCACAGTCTGAAAGATAAATCCTAACTGGTGTGGCGACTCGTTGTCGCTACACCCTGACCTTCCTGACCTGCGGCACTAACATTAGCATTCACCTAACTGAAAATATGCCTCAGAGTTCAGTTTTGAATGTTTGATTTAAAATGTACTTGTTGACTGTGGATGCTGGACTTTGGATTCAAAACACGACACTTATATTCCACTTTTGAGAGCCATGACAATTTCAGTCATAGCAGTTCTAATTTGATCATCACAGAAGCTAGCTAATTGGCTATGGCCAAACCAAGAATGAAACAGTTAAACTTTTACTACATTTGATAATATTGAAGACAAAGATAGACATAGCATCTGTGTTGTGTGCATAGCAGAGTAGTCTACCAACAAAATGAAATGGTTTTAGGAAAGATTTTAATCTTAAATAGTGTTAGCTTTGAGACCTGATTCCCATAGCAAAAAAAACATTATCACAAGGTTAAGCATCCAGTTACCTTGTTTCCGCCAAATTATTGTAATAAGTCATAAATCCATGATGAGGCTACTTTAATGTCTTTATTACGAACAATCTACGTGTACATCAATGGTAGACAATTTACAGATTACGACGGCGGCCCCAGTCTGCCTGCATTACAAATCTCAATGATAATGGCTAATGAAGTTAGCATTAACCCAAATTACAATACACAATAACTAAATGGTCAGTTGGGTTGTGTTTCCATCCAGCCAGTCTTTGTGATTCACCCCCATCTTGATTGATTTCATTCCCATTTCCTTAACCTCATTTAACTTTTCATTTGAATTTCCCCTTGAAATCCTCTCCCTCCAGCCTCTCTAGTCCCCGCATTGTCACCACTCGCCGTAACCTTAAATCCCTCTCTCCCTCTACCTTTGCCTCTACTGTTCTGTCTTCACTACCTTCTATCGAACGATTCTCTCAACTATCTACAGAAGAATCTTCAGCCACTCTGCTATCCTCCCTCTCCTCCTCCTTGGATTCCCTCTGTCCCTTCCCTTCCACTCCAGACCAGCGCGATCCTCACCCCCCCCCCCCCCCTGGGCTGTCCGATCCTCTGCGGACTTGTAGAACAAAGTTGCGGGCAGCTGAGAGGAAATGGAAGAGATCCGACTGTCCTAATGATCTATCCCCACTATCCTTTTTCTTCTTTGTCTGATTTTACCCTCTAGTGTATCAACAACCAAATCTGCCTTCTACCGGACCAAAAATCAACTCCTCCGCCTCAAAACCCCAGGAAAACTGTTTGCCCCGTTTTTACCCTCCTCAACCCTCCCTCACCCCACCTCCTTCCTGCCTCACTGCTGATGACTTTGTTACCTACTTTACCAAGAAAGTGAAGGATATCAGCTCCTCTTTCATCCCTGCCTCCATCCTCCCTCCACCAATCCCCTCCTCCTCCGTCTTTACCCAATTTAGCCCTCTCACCTCTGACGAGGTCAACGGAATAATAACATCTAACCATGCCACCACCTGCCCCCTTGATGCTATCCCCTCCTCTCTCCTCCAGGATGTCTCAAGCGACATACTGCCATTTCTCACCTCACTTATCAACTCCTCCCTCACTTCAGGCATTGTTCCAGCATCCTTCAAGACTGCTAGAATAAACCCTCTCCTCAAAAAACTAACTCTTAATACTGCAAACATCCAGAACTACAGACCAGTATCTCTTCTTTCCTTCCTCTCTAAAACACTGGAACGTGCCATTGCTAACCAACTGTCCTCCTATCTCTCATCTAACAACTTGCTTGACCCTCACCAGTCAGGCTTCAAGAAGGCATACGACTGAGACGGCTCTCCTCGTGGTGACTGAGTCCCTACGTGCTGCCAGAGCCTTCTACCCTCTCATCTCGGTTCTCATTCTCTCATCGACCTGTCCGCAGCATTTTGAAACGGTGAACCACCAATCCTCTCTTGCCACTCTTGCTGAACTTGGCATCGCTGAATCTGCTCTTTTCCTGGTTCACATCTCCTACCTGTATGATGAACCGCACCTATCAAGTGACATGGAAATGGCTCCTTGTCCAAACCTTGCACCGCTTGAAACTGGGGTCCCCCAAGGCTCTGTACTGGGGCCTCTTCTGTTGTCCCTCTATACCAGATCTCTGGGCTCTGTAATTGCGTTCACATGGCTTTTTCTTATCACTGCTATGCTGACGACACTCAGCTATTCCTTCTCTTTCCCCTCATCAGATTAAAGCCCTGATTGCAACACGCATATCGGAATAGTTGTCTGGCGGATGTCAGCACCTGGACAACTGCCCATCACCTGAGGCTTAACCTCAACAAAACCGAGCTCCTCCTAATCCCAGGGGAAAATTGCCCAAACATGGACTTACTGGTCACCGTTGAGAACATCACTGTATCTCCAACTGCCAGAAAACTCGGTGTGGTATTGGACAATCAGTTATGCTGCACCGCAAACACCACTGCGGTGGCCCGATCCTGCAGATTTGCACTTTACAACATCCGCAGAATCCGGCCCTTCCTCACAAGGGAAGTAGCTCAGCTTCTAGTCCAATCACTGGTCATCTCGACTACCTCGACTACTGCAACTCACTCCTGGCTGGACTTCCTGCCCCTGCGATTAAACCTTTGCAGCACATCCAGAATGCGGCAGCGCGCCTCGTGTTCAACCTACCGAAGTTCTCCCATGTGGCTCTCTGTAGTAGCTCGCATCAAATTTAAGACGATGGTACTGGCATACAAGGCAGTCGATGGAACTGCCCCTGCCTACCTCCAAGCATTGCTAAAGCCACACACCCCAGCTCGATCGCTCCGCTCAACTACCTCAGCTGGACGTCTGGTACCGCCATCGCTAAGAGCTAACATAGGTCGTTCAGCAAAGTCACCACTCTTCTCGGTTTTAGGACCTTAGTGGTGGAACGAGCTCCCTGCCGTTCTCAGGACCGCATAGTCGCTCACTATCTTCCGAAAAAGACTCAAGACTCACCTGTTCAGAGTCCACCTCGACTCTGCATAGCCACCCTCCCCCCTCTGGCCACCATTGTACACTGTATTGTATTGTGCTGTATTGTATTGTATTATAAGTACCTAACTGTATAGCAACTGCAGTAGCTGCTATCATTGCTGTAACACGGGGAATTGGTTAGCCTAGTGATTGTTGTACTTGCACTTGGTCTATGGACATCTTCTGTACCATGATACATCCTTACTGTACCGATATCGATATATTGTTGCACTTCTTATGACAAATGTACTTATTGTAAGTCGCTTTGGATAAAAGCGTCTAAATGCCCTAAATGTAAATGTAAATGTAATGAATTTCCCATGAACTGGATCAAACTTTAGACAAATGCTGCATCATGGAAAAAGAACGGTGTGATTAGCCAAACAACGGGCATGATGCTTTTGATCAAAGGAGGTTTTAAGTCGCACAATGAATGGCTTGATAGATTCACAAAAAGGTCAACTGGCTTGTTGGCTCAATTCTGCCCACAACCTAATCACTTTAAATGGAAGGAATTGGAGATTGTGAATAGAAGTCTATTTGTGAAGCCCTAGCAATACTACAGTACTTCATACGGGGGGAAGCATTGTATTTATGATTGACATATTTTCCATTCATAATTTTTGCATGATCTTTTGCAAATATCAAACAAACTATCACAGAAGCTATTTACTAATATTAAGGAGACTCCTGAATCTTTAGTGACAGGAGTCGATATAGAGGATTTTAGGCCTAACGTAAAACATTACATTTCTTGTCAAAGAAATTGCTGCGACATCTAACATCTAACAATGAATAAACGGTAACATCTGCTATCTATTTTTAGACCTCAAAGAGACAAACAACGTCAATTCTGAAAACTTTGTCAAAGTCGAGGAAATATAGAATTAAAGAAATAAGGAGTTTGCGAGGAAACAAAGGCTTCCTTAATTAAACCTTTAGTTAGGTCTCTGACTGTGGTTAAAAAAGGGTGATTAAATACTTTCCTTCTGTCACAGACATTGGTGACGCCAACAGGTGCAATATCATTTCCTGCCATGATTGGTAAAACTATGGTTATGAGGGAATATATAAGTGTGAAAAACAACAGGTTTTTATAAATAGAGAAAACTATGTTTTGCTGACGTACATTAAATTCCTTTAAAAATACCCTCATTATCGCCCTGCCATTCCCAACAACAATTGACGGTTGGTGAAGAGGTTTTGGCCACACTCTTTGTCTGTGGTTTGTGGGTTCCTCTGTTAGACCCATGGGCAAGGCGTCTCCTTCTTCCACCGATATGGACAGGCAATAACACACGAAAGGGACGCTTTGTGTTTTGCAAAATGCCACACTTTTTTTCTCTCCAACGACCCCAACTAATCAACTCGCCTATCCATGCACTTCCTTACAGTCTCCTCCTCCAAATCCCAACAATATACAGAGAGAGAGAGAGAGAGAGAGAGAGAGAGAGAGAGAGAGAGAGAGAGAGAGAGAGAGAGATTGTGATTAGAGGAGAGGAATCGCCAACAAGATACGAGAGAGAGAGAGAGAGAGAGAGAGAGAGAGAGAGAGAGAGAGAGAGAGAGAGAGAGAGAGAGAGAGAGAGAGAGAGAGAGAGAGAGAGAGAGAGAGAGAGAGAGAGAGAGAGAGAGAGAGAGAGAGAGAGAGAGAGAGAGAGAGAGAGAGAGAGAGAGAGAGAGAGAGATTTTGATTGGAAGAGGAAACAATAAGGTCTTTATGGCCAGAACACATTTTTGGAATAAAACACAGCAACAAAAAAACTAAAATTGCATTAGGAACAGGAAGTACACCCAAAGTGCAGTACATAAAATACACTAAAACCCAAACAGTGGGCTTATGAACGATGGCCAATCTAGTCACATGACCATACCCCCCCCTGCCCGAAAGGGTTCAAAACCAGATGTCCTCAGTCTACCTGAAGTCATTCTGGAGAAGGACGCCAAATCTTTATCCACTCAATAAAGGAACCTAAGAAACAACTTTGGATAAAAGCGTAATCCTAATGATATTTTTCATTCTTGCTGTGTTTTACTTTTTTTACTCCAAGAATGGTTGAAATGGCCCTTGATGCATCCCGACAACACCACGTCTTAAAGACAGTGGGTGGTGGTGGTCACATGGTGTATGACATCACCAATGTTGGGAAGGTTACTTTTAAAATGTATCCAGTTACAGAATACAGAATACATGCCCAAAAATGTAATATGTAACGTATTCCGTATCATCACTCAATCTGAGCATTGTATTCTGAATACTTGGATTACTTCCACATTGAATTGCATTTTTTAAGTGTAGGAATGCGGCATCAAAGGCCTATTCTGGTGTGCTCTTCTGTTCTTCTTCGGCTGAATGTGTTAGGCCCAAGTCTCCCTGAAGGTGAACTATTTTATATAATTTGCTGTAGTGGAACAAAGACTATAAGGGTATGTTCATGCGAAAGATATTTGCTATTACATCTAACATTTTTTTCACTGAGCTAAGTGCAAAGGTGTTGGCTATAAAATCACCTAGAGAGAGAGAGAGAGAGAGAGAGAGAGAGAGAGAGAGAGAGAGAGAGAGAGAGAGAGAGAGGAGAGAGACAGAGAGAGAGAGAGAGAGAGGAGAGGAGAGGAGAGAGGAAGTGAGAGAGAGAGAGAGAGAGAGAGAGAGAGAGAGAGAGAGAGAGAGAGAGAGAGAGAGAGAGAGAGAGAGAGAGAGAGAGAGAGAGAGAGAGAGAGAGAGCAGAGAGAGAGAGAGAGAGAGAGAGAGAGAGAGAGAGAGAGAGAGAGAGCGAGAGAGAGAGAGAGAGAGAGAGAGAGAGAGAGAGAGAGAGAGAGAGAGAGAGAGAGAGAAAAGATTGTTCAACTCATCTGCATTTTCACGTGTGTTTTCCAGCATACGTTTTATGTTGGTGTCTGTCCAAATTTCTCGACGGTCCGACAATTTGCTGCTAGTCTCAGACAATAATTCCCATAATGTGCGGCTGAGCGGCTGCCTGTTACGTCCAAAGAGCCATACGCTTTGTCGAACTGGATCGGACCGAGGTGGTGGTATGGTTCGCTTTCACATCACAAGCGAACCATACCAGGGTTTTTTTGGAAGCGAACCGAGATGTTCAACGCAAACGTGCCGAACCAAGGGGGCAAAACTTGTTTAATGCGCACTAAATGCTGTTGATGTGAAAGCAAGAATAAACTGCTGAAACGACGAAGTATCATCATGTAATCCATTGATTTCAACAATGTAACTGTATGCTAAATAACAACTATTTCAATTGTAACTGTAACGGAATACAGTTAGCTATAATTTGTATTCTGAATACGTAACGCCGGTACGTGTATTCCGTTACTCCCCAACACTGGACATCACTCATCGGTCCCCTGGGTGACCGAGGGAAGAGTGAATCTATGGCCTGCTGATTGAAGCGCTGGCACTTTGGGAATTAAGAACTGGCTGTCGATGGCGACTTTCCCGCAAGATATTCGTAAGCATAGGGACGTGATAGTCATCAACCAGCAGTGGTTGTTCCACCCGAGAGGTTGGACTGAGCTACTGTTTGTGAGTATTTTTTTTTACTTTGCTAAAGCTGTGAGAAAACAGCTACTATCTAAGACACATACAAACACAACACAAACACACACACGCACACACAAACACCACACATACAAAGACCAACACACAAATACAGACACACATACACACACACACACACACAAAGACCCACACACACACACACACACACACACACACACACACACACACACACACACACAAAGACCCACACACAAACAGAGACACACCTACACACACACACAAACACACACTTACACTCACAGAACACTTACACTCACAGGCAGTCACTCACACAGATTTACAGAACACTCAAGCACGCAAAGATGCAGAAGAATAAGCAGACTTTCTCATTCACACACCCACACAAATACACACACAAACACACACACACACACACAACACACACACCACACACAACACACACACACACACACACACCCACACAAACACACACACAGACACACTCACACACACCAACTGAAGACATTAACTGCCTTGGCCGTGGTCAAACTCCTCTCCATTCATCACCACTTGTGATCCTCTCAACGTCTCATTCATCCTTTTTCAGACAACCAAGCGGACAATAAAGCCTTTAAATTTCCCCTCTCTCTCTCTCTCTCTCTCTCTCTCTCTCTCTCTCTCTCTCTCTCTCTCTCCTCTCTCTCTCTCTCTCTCTCTCCTCTCTCTCTCTCTCTCTCTCTCTCTCTCTCTCTCTCTCTCTCTCTCTCTCTCTCTCTCTCTCTCTCTCTCTCTCTCTCTCTTTCATGTACCCCAGCATTAGCTTTGAGCTGCTTAGTTCCCCCCCAGCGCCACCCCCCCATGTTGTCCCTTGCAGGGTCCCGTAGTCGCCGGAGCCCGTTGGGTCGCGCCTCAGTGGGTCAGAGTAATGAGGGGGGATCCCATTAGCCCACCGCCCCGTCCCGACAGCGGAGGGCATCCAAACGCACTCGCCACCGAACAGCCATACAGAATAATGTGTGTATGCGTTTTTGTGTGTATATTTGTTTTTGTGTGTGTTTGTGATGTGTGTGTCATGTGTGTGCTTGAAAATGTGTTTGTGTGTGTGTGTGTGTGTGTGTGTGTGTGTGTGTGTGTGTGTGTGTGTGTGTGTGTGTGTGTGTGTGTGTGTGTGTGTGTGTGTGTGTGTGTGTGTGTGTGTGTGTAACGGTGTCTACTTGTTTGTGTATGTTTGATGTGTGTGTTGTGTGTGATGTGTATGCGTGTGTTTGCGTGTGTATGACTGCCTACTTTTTTGTGTATGTTTGTGATGTGTGTTTGCGTGTGTGTGTGTGTGTGTGTGTGTTTGTGTGTGTGTGTGTGTGTGTGTGTGTGTGTGTGTGTGTGTGTGTGTGTGTGTGTGTGTGTGTGTGTGTGTGATGTGAGTGGCAAGTTATTCAATTAACTGTTGGTTGCATTGTCCCAAATTCAATTGCTCCCACATGTGACAGACTATACTGATTTGAAACTGTCTGAAACTCCTTTTACGTGTATAGCCGTTTCAGAAATGCACGTGAAGACACATAATTAAATAATGTGGTTTTATAAGTAGAGGTTACCAAACTGGCCTTTTGGACCGTCTGTTCTTTATGTGAATTCGGTAAGCTATATGATAACCTTTTCTTTGATGACCTTTTCTTTTTTTTCTCCAACTGTCGGCATTCAATTCCGGACATTTCCAATGGGCTCTCAGTTGGCAACGATCAGCGTGCAATCAAGTAACTCTCCGGGGCCAAATCTCATTTTATTCCTGGTCATAGTTTAATGTAAGATAAGAGAACTAGCGAAAAATACTGAAAAGCGTTGTAAAGTCCAAGTGTGATTTAACACAATGTTAATTCATCTGTCTTAGCTCTGTGACATACAAGGTAACGATCGGATTAATTCATATGATCACCGGAACATATGGTCAAGTATGATAGCATAATATAAAAATATATATATTAAAATATTTTTGTTTCATGAGGCATACAATGACAAAAATTCGCTCCAATTAAATCATGTTTTTATATTTCATATATTTTTTATATCTATATACAGCACAGATAGAGTGTACAGAGTGTACAGCACAGACATAAGTGTCTGGCACACGGTTCTAAATGACCTATTTGATGACATCAAAGTCAAAATGGGCTTCAAAATGTGTGTGTGTGTGTGTGTGTGTGTGTGTGTGTGTGTGTGTGTGTGTGTGTGTGTGTGTGTGTGTGTGTGTGTGTGTGTGTGTGTGTGTGTGTGTGTGTGTGTGTGCGTGCATGCGTGTGAGCGTGTGCGTTCATGCGTGTGTGCGTGTGCGTGTGTGTGTGTGTGCCGCCATCTATACCTCTCACTTAACTGGACCAGCCCCCCCTCAGCCCACCCCATGCGTGTAGTCGCCCTAATGGGAAAAGGTTAACTTAGGCTAACTTTGATGTGGGGCCCTTGGTTCAGACAATGTTTATGTTCTTCCAAAGCCAGGGCCCCTCCCAAGACATCCCACTTTGTGTCTGAGTCTAAATGTGTCTGTCTGCGTCCGTCTTCATGTTGAATATGCCTTTGTTTCACTCTGGCTCCCAATCACTCTCTCTTTCTACTCTCCATCTCTCTCTCTCTCTCTCTCTCCTCTCTCTCTCGCTCTCGCTCTCGCTCTCGCTCTCGCTCTCGCTCTCGCTCTCGCTCTCGCTCTCACTCTCGCTCTCACTCTCTCTCCTTCTCTCTCTCGCACTCTCTCGCTCTCCTTTGTCTGATCTCTTTCTCCCTACCTTTCTCCCCCTCAAACATTTTCCCATGTGTCTATATTGCTCTATTTTTACTCATATCTTTATGGATCACTCTCTCTTTATTTTGTTTCTGTCTTTGTGGGAATTCATAAATATGCACCAGCAAACAAATTAATTTACTATAAAAACACGTGTTTTATGTTGTAAGCTTTGCGTTTCAAAACTGCAGACTCAAAACTGCGTATTTAGTAATATTCAATCATATTAATAACTAGTCATAGTAATGTCAAAATCTATTAGAAATAAATCAATGTGACACAACCCATAAATAAATACGTAATTCCTTCATCATGTCATGGAGGCTACTAACTTTTTAACACATTCCGATAATTCATCTTAAAACGTATCACCGTGTTAAATGCATTGTTTAGTGAGCTGGGATTTATTTGAGCTTGTTTTACACATATCAGCCACAAGATGGCAGTACATGCAAACTTTCTTTTATAGTAATTCACGATGACTTTGCTGTTTCCTTATCCTTTGTTGTAAATGCAGTTTGTTTTAACTGAAAAAAACCCCAATGAGGAACTGTTTCTTAAGCTTTGTGTTTCTATTCAAATAGATCAGCAATGAGTCATATTATTTGTCATCGATGTATGACCACATCAGTCATCGACGAGCCTTGTTTTCTCAAATTGAATCTGCGCTGTCGTGTGCATGTTCTAGTGCCATGTGCAGAAGAGAGAAGGTAAGGGCTTACATTTGCACACTGCCCGCTATTTGCACCCCTTCACCAAACAATATACATGTCGGCACCGTCCATGGTCGGCGCACATCTCGTCAAATTCGGCTGCAAATATGTGGCATTTGGCACACGCACACAGACACACATGTACATATAAAATAACCCTCTTAAACAAACCCACACTGTCATAGTTATATACACTCGCGTGCATGGCATTTGAATTGATTGTTAACAGCTAGCGGGTGTACATGTCCCAGGCTTCTGAATTTTAAACCTATGATGATGCTACACCTGTAGCAGGTGGCGCATGCTAGAGGCTAGTAGGTACCTCATCGGGTTGATAGTTCTGAAGCCCTGCATGCTGTTGTTACACTGATAACACACACACACACACACACACACACACACACACACACACACACACACACACACACACACACACACACACACACACACACACACACACACAAACACACACACACACACATACTCACACACCAATACTAAGAGAATGCATATGGAACATTTTGTACAAATTATATCAAGCTATAGAATAAAACATAGACTCCTTCTCTTTTTTGAAGTTGATAATGCTTAACTTAAATGGAATGTAAATGGAACACTTTATTTGAAGTTATGTTGAAGTAATTGATGGCTCTGAGTCACTGTGATATTGGTAAATCACATACACTCACACACACACACATGTGACGGACACATTTCAACACAAACGCAGAGATAGGCTACCCATACAAACATACATGCATACACGCACACGTTCTCTCAAGCACACGTACATAACACACAAACACACACACACACACACACACGACACATATGCACAAAAGACACAAACACACAGCAAACACACACACATGCACAAAGTCAGAAATACACTTACAAACGCAAACATGCACACAGACATTCACTCTCTCAAGCAAAAGTGCACACTCACACACATGCATAAAGAAAAAAACTCACACAAACACAAACATGCACACAGACTAACACTCTCAAGCAAACACACACATACACACACAGACATACAACGCATACATTCTCTCAAACACACACACAAACACACAGATGTATATGAACCCACACACATGCATTCACACACACATGCACGGACAAGCACACACACACACACACACACACACACACACACACACACACACACACACACACACACACACACACACACACACACACACACACACACACACACACACAGATATACACTCTCAAATTGATGCACACAAAAACACACATGCTTTCCCTCAAAAATATGTGCACACATAAACAAACACACAATGACACGAGTGAATATCGGTGCGCTGAGTTGCGTGTCGGGCAACGCCAGTTTGGAGAAGTGCAGGGGGTTGGCTTTGGTATGATGTAAATAATAGTCGGGTGACTCCGAATGGGGAACTTTTCTCACGAGAGTAAGACCCGTGAGGGGATTCCTGCACAGTCATTGTGCCCTCTGCTGATTTGATCATAACAAAGGCTGGCCAGGGATGTCTGGCAGCACATCAACAACAGCACTGCCACCACTGGCGGGAAATAGCTTTGTTTGGGTTTTTGTATGTTTGATTGTGTCTGTGAAACCCCCACTTTACGGTAAGTAGTCACTCACTCAATCATGGTGTCCGCCAGCTCAATGGAAATATTGTCTAGTATTTAAAAAAAAAAATATGACTGTAAAATGTTTACATACATAAATATATAACCTATTTTATTTGTACATTATTTTCTTTTTACATGTTTTGGAAATGTCAATTTATGATTGCCATGCCAATTAAGCCCTTTGAAGTTAATTCATACAAAAAAATAGAGAGATAGATAGATGGATAGATGGATAGAGAAATTTTTACTAAATATGCATTTTTAATAAGACAAATATGAATAATAAGAATAGTTTTAAAACAGAAATTCAACTTTTGAATTGCTTTTTTAAACAATGTGTTGAAATATTGACAAAAATGATTCTCATTCATATAATTATATTGTTGGAAAAAAATATTGTTCAGGTTAAGCCAACAACAAAACTGATCATATTGTTTTTGAACCAGCATTAAAGATTCTACTATCCTTTTTACAATTGACGAATGCCAATACGACGCAACAAAAATAACATTACCTGTGTATGATCTCGCACGAATGGGTCAGCTGTGATAGAAATGGCACTCGGGCTTTTCCGATAAAAATCTCAACTCATTAAGATGACTAGCACTCAATTAGCTCATCAATTTGCATCAATGTTCGCACTGGCATGGATTCCTGGATTGAGGATGGAGCCCAGATGAGGGCCCTAGATTTAAACCATCCAGTTTCCTCTTTTCTCTCTGGAGCGTCCTTCTGCCCACAGAAGGACGGAAATAATCTCTGATTCCCGCAAGTCATCCTCTTGCATAACCATGATGGCTTTGTTGATACCTCGTTCAGTTAACGAGTGTGCAGCAATGATGTTTCACTAACTTATAATTAGCAACATGGTTTTATTGACCTTTAGTCACGGCTGCGGGCTTAAACCTTGTAGTGGTTTCAAATGACGTGTAATTAGGTGAGAATGGCATGATCACTTTCCTGCTCAAATATGATGAGGTGTGACAATCATTCTATAGGTCCAATGCAGCATTTGTTAAGCTGTGCTTGTGTTTGTTAAACTATGTTGTTTCTACTAATATTCTGTTATAAATTACAGTAACGAATAAGTAAATGACGTTATTTTAAAAGTTAGCATGTCCCACTGTTTTGAAGTGTATTTTATATTTCCACTGAGCCCGTCGCCATCACCTTGCCTCTGATTGGCTGGTACCTTGCGGTCACAGGTGTCATTGGCTCCAGGAGAGTGCCTCGTCACGCCCACCACTTACGATGTTGTTGTCAAGGTTGCCGCTGACAACAGCGCCTTGACTTTCACAAGCCAGACAACGTTCCGCCGCTAATTACCCGGTCTTGAGACGGTTTGTCCAGAAACCCAGCGCTCCCGAGTACCGCTCGACATGTGAAGAACAAAACACTGCGAGTGTTTTCACGGGTCACCTTTGTCGACCTTTGACACCGCGGTTCCCGAGAAAGGCCTTCCGACATTGCGTTCCCGCTCAGACCCGCGGTTTAATCTGCATAATGACAGTGATGAACCACTCATCACGGGGGATTTGAGTGAAAAATGCCCCCCCGAAATGCCCCTTCACGCGCTTGTTGATTGTGTTTATTCGTAGCAGTTAGCTTGATGAGGCCGCAGTATGGAGGAGGCTGGATGGACACTTGTTTCACGTTACGGCTAAAATAGCAGACAGGAGGTTTTTTTTCTCTCTTCCGGGCCGCTAACAAAACAGCGACGCAAAGGCCGAAATCAACGCGTCTACGAAAAAAGCTCTCAGGAATGCAAATGCAAAAAAGCACTTCATTTACTTGCTTTTCTCTCTGCAATCTTGTGTCTGAGAGACCGCACAAAGTGGTTAATCAAGTCCAAAGCCAGG
Source organism: Melanogrammus aeglefinus (assembly GCA_900291075.1). Classification (NCBI taxonomy): domain Eukaryota; kingdom Metazoa; phylum Chordata; class Actinopteri; order Gadiformes; family Gadidae; genus Melanogrammus; species Melanogrammus aeglefinus. The sequence goes on along the minus strand of OLKM01001233.1, from coordinate 116,312 downwards.
CCCCCTGTCTGACTGGCCGCAGAGAACAGACCTCTGGGTGTGTGTGTCAGTGTGTGTGTGCGTGCGTGCGTG